>CAUYRH010009101.1:0-66940 GCA_963574655.1 Perodicticus potto
TTCTTGAGATACTTTGCTAAGAAGAATATGTTCCAGCTCCATCCATGTAAACACAAAAGAGGTAAAGTCTCCATCTTTCTTTAAGGCTGCATAGTATTCCATGGTATACATGTACACACAATTTATTAATCCATTTGTGGGTCAA
Source organism: Perodicticus potto (assembly GCA_963574655.1). Lineage (NCBI taxonomy): Eukaryota > Metazoa > Chordata > Mammalia > Primates > Lorisidae > Perodicticus > Perodicticus potto. The sequence goes on from CAUYRH010009101.1 coordinate 146, forward strand.
TGGGCATTTGGGCTTCTTCCATGACTTAGCAATTATGAACTGGGCTGCAATAAACATTCTGGTACAAATATCTTTATTATGATGTGATTTTTGGTCTTCTGGATATATACCTAATAAAGGAATTATAGGATCGAATGGCAGATCTATTTTCAGCTCTCTAAGTATTATCCAAATATCTTTCCAAAAGGAATGTATTAGTTTGCATTCCCACCAGCAATGTAGAAGTGTTCCCTTTTCTCCACATCCACTAAAACAACTTTTTTGTAAGACTCACCCTTCCACATACGTACCTCTACCAACCTGTGCTCATAATTGTTGCACGTTCATCCTGACAGTGAAGCATCTGACTATTTCACTTTGTTTTCTGGAGGGGCTGATGCTTTGCTACTTATTGAAATGCACAAGCATGCATTGTAAATTAATCTCCTTTTACATCTTCCTTATATTCTAGTTAGAATATTATTTTGGTGTTTTTAAGAAAGTGTGTGTATAAATGTTATGCTTCTCATGAATTTCATTTTAGAATAGTGAAAGGAGTCCTTATAAATAAAATTTTTGATACAAAGGTGGCCTGATAGGGTGGAGAATTTTTTGGCTGAGGAATGGGTGTAGTACACTCCCTTCAGACCAAAGGACACAGGTCAGAAATTGAGTGGCAGCTCCACAAAGAGCATATATATCAGAGAACCATCCAACAGTCAGCAGAGAGGCCAAACCTCAACAATAGACCCGATGTCGGTATGAGCTAAAACCTTCACTCTTCTACATTCATGCTCAAAAATAGAGAAAGTTATCAAGATTCATATATTTAAGACCAGGAGAATTTCCATTTGGAGGTTTATTCTTTGTCTTTGCGAGAAAAAATTTGCACTGAGGTGCCTTTCTTTTTTTAATAGCATTTCAAGAACTTTGTATGTCTGATAATAATTAGAAATCACATTTTTCTGAACGGAATGTGGCTTGACAAAGAATTATCTGTGATTTTAGAAGGTATTATAAAAAATTTTTACAATGGTGTAAAAGTGAATCATATCTAGGTAGACAGTTAATAAGTGTCCTTTACTGAAAAGAAAATTTCACTCCTGATTGTTCTGGAAAATACAGGACACATGTTTGCCTTAACCAAAAATGCAGCAGGAAGCAACAATTATTCATTCATTTATTCATTCACTCAGTATGTATTACATGTGCCAGGCCCTGTACCAGGTGCTGAGGATAAAATCGGGAGAGGCGATATCGCCCTGGAGGAGCTTTCCATTCAATGGGAAAACAGGGTTAGTTAACAGCAGTGCTGTGTGGTGTGTGTATGTCAGGGTTAGGGTCGGATCAGGTAATGACATACACATGCTGAGAATCAGCAGTGGCGGATGCCATGGCAGAAAACACAGCTCTTGTGGAGAGAGAGAAAAACAAAACCCCACATAAAGCAAGGTCAATATAGTAACAAGAGGAAGGTGAGAGATACCCTTTTACCGTGTAATACAGTGCTGGAGCTAGGGAATTCCTCATGAAAAGGCAGGGAGAAAATGCTTCGAAGGAGTGTCTGTACCGTAGAATAACTGTGAAGTCAGGGCTGTGCCTTAGGGACCCCAGGATCCTGAAAAGTGCAAAAGATACTGGTGTTGCCTTTTTGTTTGTTTATTTTATTCATTTAGGATCTGAACTTCCTTCTCATCCAGGAGACCCTCTTTGTGTAAGTCTTGGTCATTTCAACTCCCAAGAAAGGAAGCTAAGGAGAGCACACCCTTCTCCCCACCCACAGCAATGAGGGCATGGACACCTGACCTGGGAGCAGCCAGACGATGTTCCAGCCCTGACTCCTGTTCTCAGCTGAGGACACAACGCACAGGGGCAGCTTAAATCCATTTCAGTGACTGTGTCCAGTGGCGACAATAGCTGTTATGCTGTGACAGTGTCTTAACCTCCTGTGTCTACAGCATGACCTCAAAGTCACACAGCTTCCCTGACCTTGTTCTTTAGCTTTCCATCAATTTGAGCACGTCTAAATAGTCTTGCTAAGGATTCATGGAGATGAGTAATTTTTTAGACAGGAGGAGAATAGGTGAAGGTAAAGCAAGTAATTAATGAACAGAAAGTCCTTCTCAGCCTTCAAGATAGACAAGATCGATGGGCAATTGTAGGAAAAAAAGACATGAAGAAGACGGTAAGGAATAGAATCAATGCAAGGCAATTTAACAGACAAAATAGGTATGGAGGACCAAGGAGAGGCCCACTGAGTATATTGACAGAGGACTGCTGGGGGAGGGGAAATGGCACCAACAAAATGAGGCTGGTGTGCACCAAGGAAGCTAGAAAGGGGGAAATGGCAGAAGAAAACTTCCATAGAAAGATATCAATGGATGCAGAAAAGGGGGCAACAAAGCTCTATCTTGAATAAATCTAGACCAGACCACCAAAAAGAAGTGGAAGAATTTTTCTTAGATATGTTTACAGAAAAGAAAAAAGAAGGGGGAAATATTAAAGATTCATCTTAGTTAGATTATTTGACAGGCCTGCACTTTAAAAAATTATTTTCACTATAAATATGATAATCACATACAGAGAAATGAGGAGAAATTACCCATCACCCTGTTAAGCCTAACGTAACCCTATTAGCATATTGGCATGTGAGATTTTATTCATTTGCATAGGGTTTTTAAAAAACAGGGTAGTAATTTTTTATCCTGATTTTCCACTAACTACTATTGTAATAACTGTTTTCTCTGCTATTTCAAACTCTTAACTAATATAAATTTTACAGTAGCACATATCTATGAAGAAGATAACCTTGATTTCCTTGGTTTTAGAAATATGTGTATTTACATTTACCACTTATTCTGTGCCTACTCTGTAACTAGAGTGCTATACGGATTCTCTTTAGTTCTCAAACCATCCCATAAGTCCAATTCTATGATCAGTGTTACACGTTCAGAAGCCCAGCTGTCTGCCATAAGTAGGTGGTAAAGGCAAGCTCTGTAGCCAAGTTTGCCTGATTTCAAGTCAGTGCCTTTTCCACTGTGCCATGATATTCCCAGTTAGGTGCTGCCAAATTTTTGGTGCCTTTCATTGCCAGATTAATATCTTTGTGTTGGTAGTTTTCCCCTTAGTTTGAACTGATTTCTTAGAAGTAAAATTACTAAGTCACAAGAATATTTTTGTATCTCAAACTCAATACTATTGCCAAGTAGATTTCCAAAAGGCTGAATGTCATCTATAGTGTTCTCAATAATAATAGAGAGTCCACTATTATTAGAATTAGAGTCCACTAATTCTGAAATACTCACCAACACTGGATGTGATCATTTTCTTTCTAAAGTAATTGTAAAATTTTCCTAATTTTTTGACAGAGGCTTTTGGTATAATTGGGTAAAGAGAAATGACAAGTTATGTAATGCAACTTTTTAGTTTAAAAATCATTCCAGGATGATTGGACATCAAAAGGCCTAGTCAGTCACCATTCCTCCTTCTTCCTTGCCATCAGACCCCAATGTCCTTTAAGAATCTGTATTCCTCACTCGGAGCCTGTGGCTCAACGGGCTAAGGCGTCAGCCACGTACACCTCAACTGGTGGGTTCAAATCCAGCCTGGGCCCGCCAAACAACAAAGATGGCTGCAACCAAGAAATGGCCAGGCGTTGTGGCGGGCACCTGTAGTCCCAGCTACTTGGGAGGCGGAGGCAAGAGACTCACTTGAGACCAGGAATTAGAGGTTGCTGTGAGCTGTGTTGCCACAGCACTCCATCCAGGGTGACAGCTTGAGAGCTTGAGGCTCTGCCTCAAAAAAAAAGCAGAGACTCTATCTCTAAAAATAAATAAATAAATAAAATTAAAAAAAAAAAAAAAGAATCTGCATTCCTCTACAAGATGCCTGGGAATGCTGACCTCATCTCATCCTCATGGTGGTAAAATTTAATTAATTTAAATCGATCATTACAATTCCTTTCCCTTGCCAATGACAGACTCCGGAAATGGCATCTGATCCTATCCTGGCCAGTGAGCGGGGAATGATTCCTGGAAACAATCTCTTTGCCTCTGGACACTGGCCCAACTGAGATGGGATGCCTGGAACTACTGTGGCCATTTTGAAACTGTGAAGGGAGCTAAGTGACAACTGGGGTTGGCAGGTCAGGAAGGAGGAGGGAACGTGGGTCCTTGATGTCATGGAGACAGACCTTCTTCCAGACCTCTTAATTTCTTTGATAATAAATCCCTTATTGTTTAAACTTACCAAGTCTCTTGTTGATCCTTTGCTGTTGTTTTGTTTGTTTGTTTGTTTGTTTGTTTTGTAGCAGACAGTATAACATCGGGTACAAAGAATCCTGAGTAGGAGGCTTTTGATTTATTGAACTGTAGTATTTCAAGTGTCAGTGTTGGTCCTGTTGTGAAGACTGTCATAGACACTGACCGAATGACGCAAGAAGCCCAACTGGGCAGTAACAGGAGACAACATGCTGTGAGTTTACTCCCTTTGAGGAACAGTCACTTGTAAAGGGAGAGTGGAAGTCATCCACCCTGTCAGAGTCAAAACCAGAGTCAGAAGAAGACTTGACAAGACCAGGCTTGATTTCTTTCTTTAAATCCTGTGAGTCCCTGGCCTCCACCCAAGGTGTGAGATCTGTGGTCCCTAAAAGAGAAAAATACAAAAGTGACAGCTGATCACACAGTAAATGAGAAGAAACCAGCCAGTGACGCTCACGCCTCACGTGCAGTCAGGTAGCTCTGAGGTTTGGGTGTCAAGCATCAGGGGTTTATGGCATGCTTAGAAGAGACGCTTCCTTTCCCAGAGCTTTGGTTTCCTCAATTGTAAATTTATTAATAGTTTCTTCAACTGTAAATTGAGAAGGCTGGACTAAGCGATCATTCAGATTCATTTTAGAGCCAAAGTTAACTGATTGGTTCTACCAATTTCAAGAGGAGTCAAGAAGAGTAGATGATCAGGCAGCATTTCCCTGTACGTATTACTCTCATTCTCGTTATAGTCTTCACTAATACTAAAAGAGAGAGAGATGCGGTAGTAAAAAGCAGCAGCTCTGGGAACATACAAACCTGGGTTTAAATACCACTTATTAGGGGTGTGATGTGGGGCAAGTTACTTAACCTCTCTAAACCTTGGTTTCCTCTCCTGCTATCTGAGGATGATATTAATAGTATCGACCCTCACTAAAGGCTTGTTATGGGGATTATTAAATGATCTATCGTATGTAAAAAGCTTAACCCATGGTAGGCATGCAGTACACTGCTAAGCTATCCTTTATACAACGATATCAGCTAGCCTTTCTAATACACATTACAGGTCATAAAGCAAGGATTAGCACTGGGATTTCCTAACTCTCAAATTCGTATCCTTTATAATACAGCACATAGTCTTTCAAGATGAATTTGAGTATGAGACTCCTATAATAGAATAGAGAAAATGAAAAGAAATTATATATAAAGACAGCTGTGTTGTAGCAAACAAGCATAACACTGTAATAATAGATACACTGCCCTAACACTATGTCCTATTCCATAAAGCTGCCTGTATTTGCCACTCTGCTATCTCATTTGCTCCCCAACACTATAGGATAAGTAAGCAGTTAATAGTTTCCTATTCTTCAATAAGATTGGCTCTGCCCAAACCAGCATAGTAATATTTTTCTCTCCTCTGTAAAACGGTGATAATGCGCCTTGAGAAGACCAGGAGACGGTGTAGAGTCGGGCCAGACATTTGGTGCAGTCAGCTCACTTATCTAGAAAGAGGAGCAAAGCAGAAAATGTGTACCCCAAACATAGTGCTCTCATGAATTCAAAGTCATTTTTAAATGTACATAGTCCTTAGGCTAGGAAAGAGTGCAAAAATCATTATCTAAAAATAGAAAAGGAAGCCCTTAAAAGTCCAGCAGTATATGTAGTGTTGAGGGGTAACAAAAGAAGAAACAAAAAAAAGTGGGGGGAGACTACAATTTAGATTAAAAAATGGTGGAAAATGTAGTGAAAGATACCTCCGATTCAATTCCAGTTGTTATCTGAAGGTCACAATAACCTTTAAGAAAGATAAGAATAAAAAGCCTTAAGAGACAAAGACATAAGCAAAAAGAACACTGTGGGAGCTCACAGCAGAGAAGAATCTTCCTTTTGTCTCTTCTCAAAACCCTTAAATTCACCATATGTAAAAGGGCAAGCACAAAGGGGCTTTGTGGAAGAGAGAATGTATAGTGATAGTATATTTGTTATTACAGTATTATGCATGTCTGCTATAACAGCTCTCTTAATATATATTTTCTCTCTATTTAAGGAGTCTGACACTCAGCTTTATAAGACTGGACAATTAAGTTCATAAAATCATCCTAGAAAAAATGCTACATACCTCATTCCTGAATATCACTATGGTCACCTTCAAAGTACTTCCCTTGGGAAGCTATGCACTCATGCCAGTGATTAGTCCACCCTTCAAAGCAATTTTGCAACTCTTTTTCTGGAATGGCCATCAGAGCTATCATTACTCTTGATGTGCTGAATGTATCAAAATGTCTTTATTTCAATTTCCTTCATCTTCAGGTGAAGAAAAATGTCATTGCCACTTCGCTATTTTCATTTGCCCCAATGACTCTTTTCTTCACCTGAAGATGAGGGAAATAGCAGTGTTATGCTTGTTTGCTACAACACAGCCAGCCAGTGATTAGGGAGGGTGTTCCAATACAGTTATTTGTTTACTAGTTAAAAACTCCCTCACGGATGGTGCTGTGTGAGCTGGTGCATTGTTATGATGCAAGAGCCATGAGTTGTTGGTGAATAGTGCAGGTTGTTTTCATCTAATTTTTTCATGTAGCCTTTTCAGCATTACCAAGCAATAAACCTAGTTAATTATCCAGAAATTAATAATGAATTATCCCTCTGATATAAAAAAAAAAAGGTTAGTAACATCATTTGGACTTTTGATTCAGAGTGATGTAATATTTTTAGTTGCAGAGAATTGACTGACTTCCATTGTGCCCTTTAACACTTCATTTCAGGGTCATGTATGTATACCTATGTTTCATCACCAGTGATAATGTGGCTCAAAATAACATCTTGCCTCTCCAAAATATCTTGGCAAATTTCAATTCTCCTCTGCTTTTGTTCATTGCCAAGCTCCTTCAGGATCACTTTTGCACACACCTTTCTCATGCCAAGATTTTCAGTTAAGATTTTCCTAACTGTTTCTCTATGAACATTTTCTTGGTCTTCTGTGTGTCTCGTAGCCAGTCGATGATTTTGATGCACAGTTCAACTAATTTTTGCAATTTTTCATCAACTCTGCTTGTTACTGGCTGCCCTGACCTCTCTTCATCAGTGACTCTCTCTCTTCCCTCAGAAAAAATGTTTAATTCATTTGTACACTGCTGTTTTCTTCATGGCATTATCCCCATAAAGTTAGACTTCACATGTCCCTGATTTCACTTCCACTCTTGCCAAGTTTGACAAGAAATTCAATGTTTGTTTATTGCTATAATTCAGCTCTCACAAGCTTGTGACGGCACACAAAAACATGCAACAACAGTAATGAATGCCACTCAGCAAGAAACCACCACACCCTTGAAGACACTGATAGACCACGGTTCTGAAGCCTTACTGAGGGCAGTGCCTGTGGCTGAAAGGAGTAGGGCACCAGCCCCATATGCCAGAGGTGGCAGGTTCAAACCCAGCCCTGGCCAAAAAAAAAAAAAAAAAAACTCTCAAAATCTGAAGCCTTACTGAGCTGTTTATACAGTGCTGTCAATGTAAGCGCACCTGGCAAGTGCCTGAACTTATATGTCAGCCCTCATATCTTGGAAGATTACATACTATATCAGATAGATAGAATATTAAGACAGAAATTGGGGGTGCTGAGACAACCGAAGTTAATGTTCTCAAATTGGAAACTACTACAATTTAGGGAAACAGTGGAAGATCACAATTGGAACCTGGGATAGAACATGATAGGACCTTGAGACAGCATAGGGGCAGGACGCAGGGCCCTCACTCCTGACCATGGAGGTCAACATAACCTGGCCTAATCAGCTGCAGAGAGCTGAAACAAATAGTTTCCTAATTGCCAGAATTCAGCATATACCCATATAAGGAAAGGGCTAAACCATTTTTCTTATAAGATTTTTCAGGACCACTGGAACAAGATACAAGCAGTCCCTGAGTTACGAACATGATGTACTGATGTACAACCTGCCCTTAGGAACAGTGGCTGTTACAGGTAATAGGTAAATGCACCTGTTCCACCTTACATACTAATTCAATTTAAGAACAAAACTACAGAATCTATTTGGCTCATAATCTGGGACTGTCTATACTGATGTAAGCTGATAAGACACCTGTCTACAGAGAAACCAGACCTACCTGGATCTAACTCCCTCAAGCCAGAACAGACACCCAGACTGATCTTACACTGACTTTTTCTTTATCATAATTTAATTTTAATGCTAAAAAACATGCCCAGGGTGAGATTTAACATGCTAATGATACATATGTCTCATGATAAATTTCATCATAGGACTATGTAGGTGCAAGAAAATCACCTCCATGTGCTCACACATCACCCTTTCCCTACCTAAGCCTCTCTAAAACTCTCCCCTTGGGGGGCAAGGGGAAAAAATCACCTCCATGTGCTCACACGTCATCCTTAGCCCCACCTAAGCCTCTTTAAAACTCTCCCCTTGGGGGCAGGGCAAAAATCATCTCCATGTGCTCACACCACCCTTAGCCCCACCTAAGCCTCTTTAAAACTCTCCCCTTGGGGGCCAGGCTGAGAACGTTTTCCTTTGTGCTGTCTCCCCATGCTCAGAATAACCCCAATAAAACCTTGCCTATAACTCCCTGTTCAGCCTCTTGTTAATTTCTATTACACAAAAACCCAAGAGCCCTTGGCAGTGATACAATTTCCTCCTATAAGAAAAGATAAAGGTGGGGGTGGTAGAGGTGTGTGATGCCCCAGGACTAGAATGCAGGGCTAGAAGAGAGGGGAGTGAGGCCAATTGGTGGGGTAGAGGTCCTCTTCAACACCTCAAGGACAGTTATCAATACTGTCTCCTCTCCTGCACCCTCACAGACAGCTACCATTGCCTTTACCAAACTGAAGCCAAGGAGACCTCCCTCCTACAATTCCCCAGCCCCTCTGCAATATAAAGCCTGTATTTCATTTGTCCCTTTAAACCCAGGCCTTAATATATTAATAGAAGGCTAAATATTGAGCCTCATAGCTGAGACTCAGTGAGTATTTATGAAATGAACTAATGAACAACAATGTAGATGGGGGTGGATATATACTCATGGCAGAAAGACACCCAGGGTGCCTCCAGGAGCCCGGACCAGAGGTCTCTTCAAGTCCCTGTGCACGCAATGACAAAACACAGTTTACCTAGGAAGGGTAACTAGATTGGGGAAGGTTCTAGAAGCTCTTAATTGCTTTAAGGAATGGAGGGAACCAGAAGTATTTAGCCTAAAAATAGACATTTCAAACTGCATTGATAATTTCACAGGGATGTCTAAGGCACTGCGGAAAAACAGGGAAGAGAGAGGGAAAGATGGAACAACGGACCCCAAACCAGCTGCAAAGGGAACAGTTCTGCTTTTGGCTGCTGTACATGTCAGGCCACGGCATGAGGTTCACATCAAAGAGTGTGGGCATCGGGGGTCCTCATGCTAATAAAGTTTAAAAATCACTGCCCATAGTACTATGATAGTTTTTAAATAATTGGAAGGCTGCTGTATGGAAGAAGATTTAGATTCACTATGGCCCTGGTCACCGGGAATAGTAACACAGAAAGATCTTCAGTCGCACAAGGAAAGTGACACCCAAGGGTCAGACCTGACTGTAAAAAGCTGTCTCGATTCCGGTAAGCATAGTCCAGCAGGGGCCACTCAGGCCTGCAGGCCTGGTCAGTATGTTTCCAAGATCTGCCCCTCTCCAGACTCTGAAAAGTCAGGAGCTCAGAATCCCGCTGCTGAATGGGTCTTGCTGTTGATTCCACCCTGGCCTAAGGTTGGGCTCTCGCTTTATTCCTCAGAAAGCATGCGTGGAGATTATATCCCAGTATTTGCAATGTCCTCACCTACCCAAGCTTTACAGACTTCTGAGTCCAACAGCCAGTTCTCAGGAGACTGAGACACCATCATTTCAGAACTTTGCTCCTCATGTCCCTTTGTCATTGGCTGCCAGCTGCCTTGGGCTTCCCCACAGTGCCCGTGACATGATGCCCTCAGGATGGCATCCCCCTCCCTCTAGTGCCTTCTCCCCAGCACCTAGCTCAAGCTCTCTTTGACACTCTCTCCCCTGCCCCAGGCTGGACCCCTGCCCACCAGCCACTACTTGGCTGTTCTGACACTTCATGTGACTTTTCTCTGGGTGCCTGAGGTAGGGTACTTCACAAGTGGCCAGCCTCACCAGGGAGACTATGATCATTATCATATGCATTATCATATGCCTTTCTTTCCTTCTTAGAATGTCAACTCCGTGAAAAAGCAGTTATGTTCACAGGTATAACCCAAGTGTCTAAAACAGCACCTGGCACATAGTAAGTCCTTAAGAGATATTAGTACTTGGCTTTGTTTAATTCCCTGAAGCTGATCCTTTTTGATTTTGCCATTGACCAAACAAACTCTACAATAAACATTACCTTATTGTGTACCTGTCATACAAAACCTCCACTCCCTGGGGACGGAAAAGGGATATCAGAGTGTCAGCAAGGTATGGGGAAGGACGAAGGTGACTACGCTGGATACTTTCCAAAGCCCTTTACTTTTTATCAGGGACAGATTCCATATGAAGATGTCTATACACTATTAATTCAGAAAGAAAATCAACTGCCCTCGACTGACTGCAATAACCATCCACTGCCCATCCACCATGCCCTAGTAACGAGATAGCTCTCATAGCTCTCATTACCAGGCCAGGTGTCTTACCCAGGGCCCTGACCCCTGGTCACAGCTGATTGGACTAAGGGAGGCACAGGGTCCCTAAAAAACATCCCCTGGCAGTCTGGTCAGGACCCCATGCTGTGACCCAGTATAGTAATCGGGCTGGCTTGGTCATATCCCCCCTTAGGCACAAGGGCTGAACTAAAGAAAACAAACTATGATGCACCATTTTCAGGGCAAAGTTAAGAGGGAGCAGGAACTAAAAAGAAACAAAAACCAAGAATAAAAAAATAGAATACACAGAAGATGAAAAATTAAGCCAGTTGGAAGAGAAACAGACACTGAGGGGAGCCTGATGAGGCCAAGAGCAACCAGGTCTCCCGCTGAGCTTCCCCTGGTGAGAGCTACCCCCCTCCCCCCCCTTCTTGAGCTTCCCAGTGGGTGGGCTTCTGAGCACAGGGCTCCTTAGAATAAACACCTCATTGTCTGAAGTACACTGTTAATCCTTTCCACCAAAACAGCCTAATAAAAGCACGTTGTGATTAGAGGAAATGTTGCAGTTTCTGTCACCGATTCCCATAAACCTTACAGTGTATAACAACACAAATTTATGGTCTTCTAATTCTGGAGGTCAGAATTCTGAAAGGGGTTTCACTGGACTAAAATCAAGACATTAGAAGTGCTGCATTCCACCTGAAGGCCCTAGGAAAGGACTGTGTCCCTGCCTTTTCTAGTTTCCGGAGGGGGCCTGTTTCTTGGTTGCAAGGCCCCAGCCCTCACCTGTATCACTCCAAACTGCTTCAATCACCACTTCTCCTCCAGGCTCTCACCTCCCTCTCTCCCTTGTAGGGATCCTTGTGTTTATATTGGGCCCACCCAGGTAACCCAGGATACTCTTCTCATTTCAAGGTTCTTAACCTACATCCTATCTGCAAAATCCCTTTTGGCATCTAAAGTAACATATTCTCAAGTTCCTGGAACTAGGATATGAGCCTCTATGGGGGCCAATATTCTGACTACTACAGGGAACAAAGGACAATCACCCTAACAGCAAAGTAAACTGAGCCCTTGCACATACCAGCAAAATTAAACATCAGCTAGCAGAGGGCTGCTTACGTTTCAAAGAGTTTAAGACGGGAAGGAATAGAGATGGCAAACAGGCCTCTCACTAGCATCTGCTCAAGAGCAAGCCTTCTCTGTATTGTCAAGGCTAGTGTCCAGATCTTATATTAGAATGGGGGAGGGGAGCATTAATTCGAAATGCAAGGTGAGAGTCCGCCCTGTTGGAACAAAGTCCTATTAGCATTGCAGGGAATAAGCAAACAGTCTAGTGAGAGTGAGGCCGACCAGAGATGCGGAAGAGATTGGTGTGGACCCCCCTTTGCTTCCTCATTACAGAATCGTAGTTAGCTATGTTTCACTCAGAAGATCTACTGACAGCCTGGATGGGTGCGCACACTGTGTAATTACAGGGCTCTCAGAAATGATAGGATGGGAAGAGGGGGGCATACATGATAAGAAAGAAAACAGTGCCTGTGAACTGTGGTGACTGACAGCACAGGGCTGTCGCGTCATGCCTGTGTATGACAAGGGAAGTCACAGGAAGGAGGGAGGGCACCCCTGGTCCTCCTATCACTTCCTTTCAAGCCCTCCTTTAGGCCTTTTATCTGTTAGAAAAGTGCACTCAGGTGCCTTAGTGCGTAACTGGGAAGAAGCCCGAGGGGCCCGGCATTTCATGAAATCCAGGAGTGGTTGGTTTAAGAAGCAGAAATGCTTACAAAAAACAAAACAACAACAAAAAAAACTTTGTTGGATTCAGTTCTTTTAAAGAACATATATAGATCCTGTTATGGATTGAGGATCTGTGTCCCCCCAAATTTTTATGTTGAAACATTCACTCATCCCCCATGGATGGTATTAGGAAGTGAGGCCTTTGGGGAGAAATTAGGATTAGATGAGTCCCTCTGGCGGAGCCCTCATACATGGATTTAGGAGTCTTATCAGAGTCAGGAAAGAGCATTCTCCCCCCTGCTCTCCACTGCATGTGGATGTGAGAAGGCCGCAGTCTGCAGCCAGAAGAGAGGCCGTCACCAGAATTTGACCCTGCCGGCACCCTGATCTCGGACTCCCAGCCGCCAAAACTGTGAGAAATAAATTTCTGCTGTTTATAATCCGCTACTCAGTATACGGTATTTTGCTGTAGCAGCCCACACTGACTAACCCAGACCCCGGGCAGCGAAGCATAACATCTTCAGAAGTCAGTGATTATTCAGCTGCATCCAGGAGCGGGCATATTCAGCCCTGCCAGTCCTGGGGTATAGGAAGCCCAGACAGATGCTGCTGGAAGAGTTACAGACAGGTTTGCAAAGAAGATTAAATCGGCGTGATTCAAACAAGCTTATTCTTCTCAATGTGACACTGAGGTGGCTAGAGGGCTGTAGGGCTTGCCGGAATACTTTCAGTCTCAAAAGGAACTGCATTTGGTTAAACAGAGATCACTTAAAGATCCAGAACTTTCAGACTGAGCTATGAGGTCAGAGTTCATCAAGCTTTCCATTTTGACATATTTAGCTCACTGGGACCTATGTACCAACCCAGTCAAAACGAGGGAAGTAACTTCCATCTGTACGTACATTTCCCAGGCCACCAATAATCCACCAAACGTAACGTCTGTGTGTGGGAGGCAGGCTCTGCACAATTTCCTTCCGTTTTCAGTTTCTTTATCAACTCTTGGTGGCCCTGGTGTTTGTCAGGCAAGTATTCTGTTTTCCCATTTCCATTAGTCCTGGGGACAGAACAGCAAGAAAGCATCTCATGTAACAAAGGAGACTGGAAAAATAGCAGGGGTGGGGGGAGTGAAAGAAAACCACCTCTTACCTGATGAAACAATGTAAGGCAATTTGGAGTAAAAAGGACAGCTTCTCTGACCTATCAGAGCCTAGAACTGAGCTGATTTCCTCCCAGCATGAGGCTTCCCTGAACTCCCTGAGAAAGGAAGTCAGAGGGAAATAAGCAGTTCTGTGTTCCGAGATGGATTTATTCTGACAAGGGAGCCATACGAAAGAGGAATGAATACATATAGTACAGCTCCTAAATAGAAGCACAGTGGAGTGATGAGTCTATTACAGGCTACCAGATGGAAATAGCCATGCTTCGGAGCAGAGAGGCTCAGAAAGCCTGGAAGAGGAGATACGTGTACTCTCTGATCTAATTCCAAATGCTGTGTCTTCAGCAAAAAGCCAGAGGCGGAGACCTTGAGGGAGAATAATGCAGTAACATCTAGAAAAACCAAAGCAACACTATTTTGAGGCCAAACATGTCCTAAATACTCTACCACAGTAACATTAAATAAAGATTATAGGGAAGGAAGAGAGAATTATTTTTCCCACCTGCTATGGTGGACAGAAAAATATACCCCCTTCCCTAAATATTTCTGCCTTCCAATGCCCAGAACCTGTGACTGCATTAGGACGGCAAAGGGGAAGTAAGGCAGCAGATGGAGCTAAGATTGCTCATCAGGTTGTTACTGGATGAAGAGGGCCCAGCTGCCTGTCACCAGGGGGATAGGTCCACTAAACTTTATTTGTCAGAAGGCTGGGATTCTGGAGAACAGTGAGAGTAGCCTCTCTAAGACTGTTCTGTTCTTCCATTTCCAAAATTACAGTTCTATACATTTAAGTTCAAAGTGAAGATCATGTTATCCCTTATCTTAAACAACAATCAGCAGAACTCATGACCCATAGTAAATAATAATCAGTATAACCTATGACCCAAACCAATATTCCAATTTAGAAGTTGATCTCCTAAATCAGTTTGCCATAAACTACTCAAGATATTCATCTCTAGGTTAGAACCAAATCTACAAAGCAATAAGAATGGGAGACATGAGGTGAAGGTCAGGTAGGACCTAAACAAACCAGACCAGCTGCGTCATGTTGGCCCTACCCTGACTGGCTCCATCTTATTTCCACCGCATGTGCTCTCAAGGTGACCCTGAGAAAGGGAGATTGTCCTGGATTATCTGGGTGGGCCCAAGATAATCCAGGACAATCCAGATGGGCTCACAAGCCTTAAAAGTGCAAGTGGGAACTAGAAGAGAAGGTCGGCATAATGACGTGATGCAATAGATGACTTGGTCGGCTTTGCAGATGTGAGCGGAGGGATGTGGGCAGCCTGTAGGACCTGGGGGAAAAAAGGAAACGCATTCTCCCCCAGAGCCTCTGGAAGGACTGAGTCCTAGTGGGTAACTTGATTTTAGCCCAGTGACGGCCATTTTCAATGAATTTCTGACCTCCTGAATTATAAAATGATGAATTTGTGCTGTTTGAAGCCACTAAGATTACATAATGTGTTTTAACAGTAATAGGAAATTCATACAGCTGTCAAGTAGAAGAATGCTATAGATGTCTAAATTGGTCCAGTTGAGTACTAGATGTATATATCATTCTCCCGGCAGGAAAATGTCCAAGTCCTTAAGGAACTCTAAGCAGTTGTTGGAAGAAAATATTTTCAGACTCATTGATTTTAACTCTTCTGACTATTAAACTGGGGGAGTCTGAACTATGTAGAGGGCTCTCTCTAAAGCAGCTGAGGAATAAACCCGAACTCCAGTGAGGTAGCACGACCCCCACTAAGGACTGAGGATTAGCAATAAAGGGGTCTTCCTGACAATCTCGGCCTCTGCTCTAAGAAAGATCTGAGATGTGTCACTGTGTTGGGGGTTTTACGGCATTTTTTAAGAGACAAGATCTTGCTCTGTCACCCAGGACGCAGTGGCACAATCATAGCTACTGCAGCCTCGAACTCCTGTGCTCAAGTGATCCTCCTGCCTCAGCCTTCAAGTACCTAGAGATGTTCCTACAGGTGTGTGTGCTACTCCTTGCACATCTGGCTAATTTTTTTTTTTAATTTTTTGTAAAGATGGTGCATTGCTATGTTGCCCCAGCCTGGTCTTGAACTCCTGGCCTCAAGTGATCCTCTTACCTTGGCCTCCCAAAGTGCTAAGATTACAGGTGTGAGCCACTGTGTGAGCCTGTTTTGTTTTAAAACTTGAATTTCATATGTGTGAAAGTCAAGATGCAGCAGATATTATTGGTAGCAAATAAAAGGTCATTTCTCATTTTTCCTTGCTAAGACAACCCCCATTTAGTTTTGGTATCTACTTCTGTTCAGTCAAGTGGTGACTGATCTAAGCCCATCACACCAGTCACAGGTTTCCCTTTCCCATGACAGGTGTCACCATGGGTATATGATGCATTCTGGCCAACGAGCTCTGAAGGAAAGTCAGCTCCAAGGCTTCTGGGGAAAGTTCTCTTCAAACTTGATGAGACTCAAGGAAAAGAAGGGCTTCTTTCAGACTCTGGATGTTGTTGTGATAAGGAGATGATGTCTGGAGTTACGAGCCATCATCTCCAGGCCATGAAGGCATGAGACTGAGAACAAGACCGTAGGTGAAGGACAGCAGAGAGGAAAGACACCAGCACCCCTGATGGGGCTGTGCAGCCCCTGAACTAACCAATTCCAGAGCTTCCCTACTTGGGACTTTTTATTTACGAAATTACAAATCTCAGGGCTTTTCTGTTGGTTGCAATGAAAAGTATCCCACCTGTCGAACAGACGGTTAATCAACATCCTTAAAAGATGCCTATTTCAAGATTTTTAAAATTAAGCAAAAGAACGGATAATTCTCAAATGGAGAAAAACACATAGTCAACATTTGAAGAAATATTCTAATTTACTAATATCCAAGCAAAAGCCAGTAAAAATAACAAGATACTTTTTTTGTTTGTCTATTTTTTTGCCTCTAACTAGATGAAATCATTGTACTAATGATGATATCTTATATTGTTAGTGGTTTAGGGAAGTGCATACTTTTTATGGGAAATGTATGTTGACTCAAACTTTCTGAAGGACAAGCTAATCACACATGATAGAGAAGATCCCTGCCGGCTGGATCAGAGATTAGAATAATCCAGGCATGGAGCACCCTTCTTCTCTAATAGCCATTTAAATTCATTTACTTCCTGGGAAGCTAGAAGCTATCCAGAACTGTGTCCTCATCTGAAATTCAAACATGTTTTGTAAGCTTAGATGGGGGCCACCTGAAGGTTAAGTTCTAGGAGGAAATACAATGTCCTGGGGAGGAAATCTCCTATGAGGAAGAAGAAGCAAACAGACTTATCAGGCCACAGGGTTTCTGAATGGAGGCCCACTGTTTCCGAGCACATTGAGAATGCACAAGCACTTGGACCTGCCTGGACCCAGCCACCTGGGATGTTCTAGGGCAAAAGGAACTGCCTTGATACCAGAGATCCATTTATATAAGGGCTATAACCCTGCATGACCCAAGAGTCTGAGTTACGTAGGCAGAGAGAAGGGAAGGTGGGCCCCAGCAGCCAATGCAAGCAGCCCCACAGCAGCCCAAGCGCAATTGGCAGGGCAGGCACCTGTGTGTCCCCAAGGGACCTCAGGGCCATGATGAGGCACCCACTGGGCACTCTCTGGTAGGCTAGAGAGGAAAAGGAAGCCAAGAAGGAGGCTTATATGTCTACAGTGACTCAGGTTGAAAGAGAAGACCTCAAGCTAGTAAAAGCCACATCTTTCACTAGACGTTACCTATGTCCATTTGCTGCAGAGACATGAGTGGCATTCTCTGCATCAGAAGACCCAAATCTCTTCATGCTATTTGACTTGGTAATTTTGCTTCTTGTAACTTAGCCATAGTCATAGTAGTTTTATAACAGCAAAATACTGAACAACCAAAATGTTCAACTATTGGTAAAGGGCAGCACCCATAGCTCAGTGATTAGGGCACAGCCACAAACACCAAGGCTAGTGGTTCAAACCCAGCCCAGACCAGCTAAAACAGCAATGACAACTGCAATACAAAAATAGCTGGGCTTGGCTTGGTGCCTGTGGCTCAACAGGCTAAGGCACCAGCCACATACACCTGAGCTGGCGGGTTCAAATCCAGCCCGGGGCCCGCCAAACAACAATGATGGCTGCAACCAAAAAAAAAAAAAAAAAAAACAGCCGGGCATTGTGGCAGGCACCTGTAGTCCCAGCTACTTGGAAGGCAGAGGCAAGAGACTTGCTTAAGCCCAGGAATTGGAGGTTGCTGTGAACTGTGATGTCACAGCACTCTATCCAGGGTGACAGCTTGAAGCTCTGTCTCAAAAAAAAAAAAAAAAAGTAGCTGGGTTTTATGGCGGGCACCTATAGTCCCAGCTACTTGGGAGGCTGAGGCAAGATAATTGCTTATGCCCAAAAGTTTGAGGTTGCTGGGAGCTATGACGCCACGGCAATCTACCCAGGATGACAGCTTGAGACTCTGTCTCAATAAAAAAAAAAAAAGAATTGGTGAGGGGCTACATAATTTATTACATCTTCATTAAAAATTATGTTTCTACAAAAGCATATATTAAAAATGTTAAAAATTAACTAAGTAAAAAACTAATAAAAGAAAGGACTATTAAGTTCAAGCATTAGCATGTTATGATATTAATTTTATTTTTTAAAAAGTGAAGAAAGACTAGAAGTTTACATAGCCAGACTTTTTACAATAATTAACTCAAGATGCAGAATTTTTACTTTTCTTTCTTTTAAGGGAGGCTTTACATTTTTTTCTTTAATGTTTTATAATTGCACCATGAATGTGAATTTTTTTTTTTTTTAGGAGAGAGGGAGGAGAGGGGAAGGGAAGGAAGGAGCGGAGGAGGGCAAGAGGGAGGAAAAAACCATGAATGAAATTTTAAACCAATAAGAAGTTATCATAAAGTTATGAGAACTCTATGATAATGAATTTGAAAATTCCCATTCAAAATCTTATATTTTAAAATTTATCACTTTAAGAGAAATAATAGAACAAATAGTGGTGGGGATCATATCCAGACAGAGAGTAAATTTGACATCAAAGTTCTCTTCTGTTAATCAATCTGCAAGACAATACAGAAGGAGATTGCATTGGGAAGTATTTGATGTCTGAGAGGTGGAAAGGTGCTGCAAGGGATCAGGCCAAGCAGAGTTAACAGTAGAGATTCATTAACAGCATATACAAGCAGGTGGGCTGTTGTCAAAATGGAAAATGGCAACAGCCCCGAGTTAGGATAAGGGGTGTCTTTTAAAGTAATTCAGGGTGTGGCGTGCATACGGCTCAGGAGTTGGCCAGTGTGTCAGTCACAGCTCAGTAATTGGGGCTGTGGCACAAGAGATCTAAGGTCTGAGAGTAATCTGCTGGAAATCTTCTGCAAACTGGAAGGACTATTTTAACAGAACCAGAAAAGCAAAGAGAGTTCTAGTCTTTGCTAAATAAATGTAAAGACCCACTGGAGCCAGACAAAACTAACATTCCAGCCCGCTGGTGTTAAAAAAGAAAAAAAGAAAAGAAAATTTGGGGAGTTGCAATCGGTGTCTGCTGATTGGCTGGTTTCAGGGCAAAACCATCAATCTTTTGGCAAGGGCTGCTATCTAGGTGGGTTAGTTACTGGAATGCAGAACCTCGGGTGGAGTGTCCAAAACCACTTGAGTCAGTTCTTTGGTTTGGGCGGGTCCATCCCTGGTATGCAGGATCTGAAAGATATTTTTAAAATATCAAGTTCCAAAAAAGTGATGTTCTGTATGGACGATTATGCATGACTGCAGGGTAAGGGAGCACACAGGGGCAACAGTGATTATTATCAAGCAAACAAGGGGACAATGGCTGATTACTATTATTATTTTAGCTTAACCTTCTCCTCTGTAGAGTTCTGGGGACCCTTACTCTAGTTCTCACCTTGCACCCCTTCATCAATTTGTAACTGGATTTCAATTTCCCCCTGGGCTTTTACCCAACCTCAATCTTGAGGTGTGGGCAAATGAGAAGGTTAAAGGCCAACAACCCTTCCGGTTTCTTCAGGCTAATATGGATATAGTCAGGATTGTGCCCAGGGTAAAAGAATGAAACCATTTGGCAGTCAACTGCAAATATTAAGTTACAGTTTGCATGATGAGAACATTGGTATTCTTATTTACAGCCTTAGCACAGTTCTTAAGTAAACTTAACATAGATAAAAACTAGTTAGAAAAGTCCTATAGAACTGACCCGAAGTTCTGGGCAATCCAAGTGAATATTCCTGAAACCAATTAGATGTGAGGTCACCGTTAGAGCCCTGTTGTGGCCATATAGTTTTCTGGGAAATTTTTCTATGTGGGTTTCAATTTCTCTTGAGGCACAGCAGTCAGCATTTAATACTGTACAGACTTCCACTTGTTTGGCCAACAGAAAATCCAGAAACACATCTCTGTTGGCATCTACTCTGTAATTGGGACCAGTATTTCCAGTAAGCTCTGTAGTCTTATTTCTGTGGCAGCCATCCCAAAATATGTCAAAGAAATGTATTTTGTGGTAAATATTTCTAATTTCTTTCAGTCCCCACTTTGAAATTAAAAGGTATTACATAGTAAAGCCCAAGACGTTATCTTAGGACTAAAAAGCAGGAAGGAAAAAAACTGAATTGGAAGAAATCTGACGACTGTGTATCATTCTCTATCTTTTGGCCAGTCTCTAAGTCCTGTGAGCAGATCAGTTTAGTTAAACAGCTATGTCTTATTCCATGAGCTGGCATTGCAGACAAAGCTGGAAGACAAGTAGACCATAGTTTTTCATTTTTGAATCATATTTTTTTCTAATTTTCCCATTTTATCAAAGACAAATCATAGTGTGCTTAATTTACTTGCCAAAATAAACTTTGTTCTCTTGGTCTGATTATCTGCATAAAGTCCAGTAAGAATAATTATTAGCCATATAGACTTCTGTTTTTAAAAAAACTGGCTTTGTGGGAATTTTCATAACGAATCTCAGGTTAGATTTAGAAGCCTGTCAAGTCAAGCCAAAGATTTGTCTGTGCCATTAGATACCTAATACCCACATGCATTGGGTAAATTCCTCTTTTCTGGAGGTCTCAAAGAGACTTGGGGTTCCTGGACCTGGCAGAAAGTGATATTTTTTACCCATGACAGATAAGGACATGTTATTGATGAGATATCTAGCCAGTTTTTCCATTGGGATTTTTAGTGGCCTTATAAAGTCAATCTTAATTTCTTAACACAGTCTGGATTCCCTTGAAAATATGCCATTCCAATCAAAATCTTGGTAAAATAACCAGTGTCTTTCACTGTATCCTATAGAAGAAAACAAGTTCTTATTGAACTTATGCAAATAATTTATACTGCCATAAATTAAGAATACTTACAAATGATTTTCAAATTCTGGAGAAATCAAGTAGAGAGAAAAATAAATGTTTCAAATTTTGTTTACAAATACATACATTGCTATAAGCTATAAATGTCTCAAAAGACAGAAAATGGCTTTCTTGACTTCTGGTAAACAGAACACAGAAAGCATAAAATTTATTTCAGTCCCATGTAATTAATTTTTGTACTGTTTGAGGTTGAGTTACCAATACTTAAGGACATATCAGCTTTCTAATTAAAAGTCTTAGAAGTTTGCTTTTAAGCCAATGGTATACGACCTCTGAAGCTATCAGAAGTCTGTATTCAGGAGAACCTGTCAGCCCTTTTCATGACTTTCCTTGAAGGACAAACTTCAGATTTAACTAGTTTAAAAAAAATTACTTTCCGAGACGAATCAAATAAAATCATTGTCTAGAAATGACAAAGGTCTTAGAATCGCTATGACCTATTAAAGAGACAATGGACAAAGTTTGTTATTCTTGTGACATACAGCAATTTAACATAATAACATAAATATTACTGATAACATACACTAAGACATATAAATCATTTATAATATTGGAACATACATCAATAATATGATATACACACATAAATCAAAGAAAGTTAAACACCATTTCATATTTGACAATGTTTCATGCATAGTTTTAACATTGCAACTAAGCCTAATATGTTTCTCTTAGACTTTCAGTGGTCCTAATATTTAAAAAACTAGTTTGAAGTCAAAAAGACTAACTTTAGAATTTTGATTTTGGAAAGTTTGTCAAATATCAAAGGCTTCAAACATTTGTTCAAATACAATCACAAGTCAAAAGATTCTAAAGGCAATACAGGAAGTTATATGGATGTAAACATTAACACTTTTAAAGTTTAGGGTTATTTTCTACTTAGCCAAAATCTTATTAAAGATAACACAGAGAGGGTGGTGCCTGGGACTCAAAGGAGTGGGGAGCCGACCTCATATGCCAAAGGTGGCAGGTTCAAACCCAGCCCCGGCCAAAAACTGCAAAAAAAAAAATAGAAAAAAAGATAACACAGGGATTATCTTGATAAGGCATAAAGTCTTTGCTATTTTCAGGCCAATTACTGAAAAGAAAAAAGAAAACCCTCCTGCAGTGCAATTTTTAAATTAGAAAGAAACAGTTCATGTAACTTCATCAAGAGTAAATTAATGTATCAAGAAAACTATTGTTGTAACCAAATTCATAAATTATAGCCAACTGGATCACATGCAAATTCCTTCATAAATTCTTATGAGGTCTATCCCAACCTGCATAGATAATCTACAAACATGCTAATAATCTTCTGTTTTGTCCTCACTTTCCCTTTTCTTACATAACCAGTCATTCTATTTCAGGATAAAAGTTTGCCATACAAGATCCTTTCTTGTACAATACTATTTTCCTTTCTTTTTAACCTTTCTTACTAAAAACATGTTTCATAAAACAGGATCACAGTTTACTATAAAGTTAGTCTTTCATTTAGCCAAAATGATAATTAGATAATTTTTATTTTTTTTTTGCAGTTTTTTTTGGCTGGTGCCAAACTCGCACCACCAGCATATGGGGTCAGTGCCCTACCCCTTGAGCCATAGGTGTCACCTGATAAGTAGGTAATTTTAAAAGGCAAAAATCTTATTCTTCAACAGGGAAAAGACTCAGATTCCCAAACTATCATAGACAGGTAAAATATTACATCTTACAAATGACCCAGACATATGATTCTCTTTTTGACTTAACATGACTTCACGGTTTCAAATGTTGTTGAAAAGAGTTTTTGAAACTACAACATAGGCACCACTCCTGGTCTTTCCTTGTTCTCCTAAGTTTCATTTGGCCATGTGGCATCCAAGATGGCTGCAAAGGACAGGATCCATCTGTCCCTTTAGTTCATTTACCCGGTGCAGGGTTCAAGACAGAATACAGGATGGCTGTAGGATTCAAATTCTTCCTAGAACAACCAGGGGGCAAATCTGGGCCAGGGAAAAAGAGGCCATGGGGACTAGATTGTGCCCTATAGGTGCTGATCTAGGTCTCACCATGGCCACATATCCAGACCTCAGAAGTTAAAGGCTCAAAAACTAAGAATATAAGCTCACAGTCAAATCCAGCAAAATTTGTAAATATCACAGGAGCAGCAGCTTTATGACCTTAAAACATCTAAATTTAAATACCAATTTTAAAACTGGTTTCATTTATCAAAGATTACCAAAGTCACATGAACGCATTCAAGTTTTTTACTATTTTCCTCATAAAATACGTGATTTTAAGTGCTTGCTTTTTTGCTTTTTCTCTTGTTTTAAGCCAATTAATCACAGCTCTTTTGCATATTTTGGTGGGGAAATGTCACAAACACATGACATATACAGACACACAAACACACGGACAGAAGCAGATTTAAATTTAGTATCTGTTTTTCAATTTTTTAAAGAATTTTTAAGACTAGCCACAAAATGGGATTGAGGCTTATACCAGGGGAAGACAGGCTTTTCCTGTGGTGCTGAATAGAAAGAGACTCAGTCCATCCCTTAAGCATCCCTGAGGGATAGCATTGGGGAGAATAGGGACCAGTGTCCCAGATCCCAGGTGCAGTCTCAACCTAGAGCTAGGGTTTGCAACAGAGAAGATAGGTGGATGGATGAATGAGACTCTCAAAGAAGCCCCTTCTTCCAATTCACCAAATCCTAGCAAATTGGTGTGCAATGCTGGTTGTTGGCAGGGGCAGGGACAGTGGCAAGGGGTCCAGGGTGATCCCTGGACTAGTCTCACTGCCTTCATGGGTTTTGGCACCATTTATTAGATGTTAAAAAGTGGAAAGATGCTGCAAAGAACCAGGCTGAGTAGAATTAATAGGAGAAATTTATTAATTGCATCTGCAGGCAGATAGGCTATCACCCAAAATGGAAAGTGGTAACAGCCCCAAGTTAGGGTGAGTGACCTCCTTTACACCAATTCAGGATGTGGTACAAATGTAGCTCAGGACATGGTAGGTGTGTTTGTCAGAGCTTAGGACCATCATGGTATGGTACAAGAGATTAACAGGTCATCCGCTACAGGCCTTGTAAGAGGACCGAGAGTTAGCTGCTAGAAATCTGTAAACTGGAAGAAATATTTTTTAAAAAACAAAAAAGTGAGGAGAGTTCGATTCTTTGCTTAATCAATGTCCAGACCCACCAGAGCCAGAGATAGGCTAACAGAAGCAGGCTCTTTTAAAAGCTGTATCTCTTCATAAGCACTTGGTACATTTCTCTATGATTCAAAAGAGATAATTAGTTTCATGCTGATTATCTCATTTGTTGCCAAGTTTTTTCTGAATTAGGATATTCAGTTTTAATGTAAAATTGAAGCATAATCTTTCACTTGTCTTCTTTCATTTAAATGGAGAGATTTGCCACCTAGACCATGTCCACTCCATGAGCACAGATGCCTCACCCTCACTGTTCCGCCATGGTCCACAACCATACCCCAGCTTGCCATAGATAATGACATTGCTACACTGGTTGTCGACAATGGCTCTGGAACATTTAAGGCTGGTTTCACAGGTGACGATGCCCCCCAAGCCATCTTCCCTTCCAACATGGGGTGCCCTCAGTAATGCAGTATGATGGTGAGCATGAGTCAAAAGGACTTCTATGTGGATGACAAGGCCCAGAGCAAGAGAGGTATCCCAACCCTGAAACACCCCATCAAGCACAGCATCATCACCAACTGGGTTCACACCTTCTACAACAAGCTTCATGTAGCTCCCAAGGAACACCCTGTGCTACTGAGGGCCCCTGAACTGCAAGACCAAGCATGAGACGATGACCCAGCTCACTTTTGAGACTTTCAGGACCCCAGCTATATCTGCGGCCATCCAGGTTGTGCTGTCCATGTATGCCTCTGGCCATGCCACTGACATTGTGATGGACTCATGTGATGCCATCCTGCATCTGGACTTGGCTGGCTGGGACCTAACAGACTATCTCACAAAGATCCTCATGGAGCTCAGCTATAGCTTCACCACCATGGCTGAGCAAGAAATCATGTGTAACATCAAGGAAAAACTGTGCTATATTGCCTTGGACTTCAAGCAGATGGCCATACCTCTAGCTCCTCCCTGGAGAAGAGCTATGAACTGCCTGATGTTCAGGTAATCACCCATCAGAAATAAGCAATTCCATTGCCTGAAGGCTCTGTTCCAATCTTCCTTCCTGAGCATGGAATCCTGTGGCATCCATGAAACTACCTTCAACTCCATCATGAGATGTGGACAGCCACACAGACCTGTACTCCAACAGCTGTCTGGAGGCACCACCCTGTACCCTGGCATCACTGACAGAATGCAGTAGATCACTGCCCTGGCTCCCAGCACGATGAAGATCAAGATCATTGCTCCCCCTGAGCACAAGTATTCCATGTGGATGGGCGACTCCATCCTGGCCTTACTGTCCACCTCCTAGCAGGTGTGGACCAGTAAGCGGGAATGGGAAGCATATGGCCCCACCCAATGTCCACCGCAAATGCTTCCAGGTGGACTGTTACCTAGTTGCATTACACCCTTTCTTGACAAAACCTAACTTGGGCAGAAAACAAGATGAGATTGGCATAGCTTTATTTTGGGGTTTTATGTTTTTGTTTTGTTCTTTTTTTGGCTTGACTCAGGATTTAAAAACTGGAATAGTAGAGGTGACAGTAGTTAGAGCGAGTAACTTCAAGGGTCTACAATGTGGCCAAGGACTTTGTACATTGTTCTTTTTTTAATAGTCATTCCAAATATTGTGAGATGCATTGTTGCAGGAAGTCCCTTGACCTCTCAAAAGCCATCCCACTTCTCTCTGAGGACAATGGCCTACGCCTCCCAGTCCACACAGGGGAGGTGGCAGCACTGCTTTTGTGTAAATTATGTAATGCAATTTTTAAAATCTTCATCTTAATATTTATTTGATTTTGTTGTATTTATATGACAAACCTTTGTGGCCCTCTCTTTGTCCCTCAGCTTGAGATGTATGAAGGCTTTTGGTCTCCCTGGGAGTGGGTAGAGGTGTGGAGGTGGCCAAATCTTACCTGTTTACGGACGTGAGACAAGTTCAATAAAAATGCACACCTTAAAAATAAATAAATAAATAAATAAGCAAACAAATAAATGGTTTAAGCATAGCTTTTTTCACTTAATTAATTTGAAACTAAACTTTGAGAAAAAAATTTAAAAACTAAACAGAAATAAATAAAAATACAGTAGAACCCCTGTAAGTTTACCACCCAAGGGACTATAACAACTTTTCAACATAGAGAGGTGATCAACATAAGGAACTAGGCCTACTGTACTGATATGTACACATGGTGTGTGTCTGGTCTATGAACATTAGGTCAACTTAAGGAGGCTGCCAAGGTAGAGAGGTTGTCCGCTATGGAGTTCCCACATTTACAGTCCACATTTTACATTCAACCCCACCCCATAAGAAGAGCACATGAAATGTTTAGTTAAGTGTGGTGCAGCAAGGAAAAAGAGCACCATTGGAATGGGTCTCCTGACCCCTGAGTCCTCAGCTGGGAGCAGGCCTGGTAGTCTCTACACGGCAGCAGCCTGGACAATGGGGGTGGAGTCCTGTTCTCTCCTTTCTGCCCTGAAACTGCCTTCTACCCAGCTATGCCTGTGTTCCTCCGGCAGAGAATAACCAAGTGTACCAAGCTTCAGAGCCTGCAAATGCCCTTTTGGCCCTATTGTCTGAAAGATGTTCAAGTTCAAAAGTCTTCTGCATTCCCTTCACTTTCCTGGACATCCAGACCGTCCCAATCTGGTATGGATTCTTGACAGTCCCTGAAGAGATGGGTCCTCTCAGAACCAGAGCCTGCTGGGAAACTTGAGGCACTTAGGGCAAAACCCACAGTTCCTCTGAACCCTTGCACTGAATTCCCACTGCTCAACTCTCATCTCAGCCCTATCTGTTGCCCGCCCTTCTTTCTCTTTCCTAGCGTCTCACCAACCTTCTCCTCCTCCTGCTTTCTTCTGGCCTTCAACACCACCTACAGCCAAGCCCTGGGGCACTTCTCTCTCATTCCCCCTCTCTCCCTCACAACATCCTCACTCTCTCTCCCATGCTCTCCTGTTGGCTCCTAGCTCCCTTCCATATTCCCTTTCTGCCTCTCTCATTCTCTCTCTCACATGCTCTCTCTCACTCTGTTTCTCACCCACACTTTTATTCTCACACTCATAAACACACCCTCTCTCATTCTCTCTCTCTCACTCTTTCTTACACACTCTCTCTCACGTTGTCTCTCTCATTCTGTCCTTCCTTCACACAAGGACACACAGCACATATACTCGTGTTCACCAGTGTTTTTGAAAGAATTTGTAGATTGCACACCATCAGATGAAAATGATTTGCTCTAAAATTACTTGGTTATGTCAGTGATTGCCTTCCACCTTCTGGTTCTCTTCTTTTTGTGGATAAAGTTCTCTTTCTTCAAATACCAATGAAATGTCCATGGGATAATAATAACTGTGCCTCAAGCACCCCCTGATTGAGAGCAGGAGGCATACACAGGGATTCCCAGAATCTTTTCAATGCCTCCACGCCCAGGCTGTGCCACAGGCCAGGACAATGCCATTGGGTCTCAGCACTGCACGGTGCCAAGCAGAGCCCCAGAGACTCCAGACCCCCAAGAATTATAGACAATCACGTGGTGTCAATCTGACCAACTTCAGAGAGTGCCCACAGATAATCGGCGTGACTAAAGTCTCACACGGTGGTTATTGTGTAACCTTGGCTTAGTGGACTGCACGTTTCTGTGGCCTGTCAGGCTCCCTGCTCTCGATGGACCTGAAACCTCCAGCTCCTTCCTGGCCTAAAACTGCACAGAACACCACTCCTTCCAACTGTGCTACTGCCCTTTAGTCCCAGTCTTGCCAATCCCCCTCCTTTATGGCCACATCCAACTCCCTAAATCCCAATCTGTGGGGTTCGTGGCTGTTCTGCAGATAGATTCAGTGGCCAGAACCTCAGCCTAGCTGCTGTCTGACTTCAACAGTCATCCACAGGTTCTCATGCGCCCCCAGGTCACACCCAGGAAACTAGAACTCTGGGATTGTGGCAAACTCTAGAATCTAGCCCACCTTTGAAACAATCTTGAGATATTTCCCCTGAGGAAGGAAAATCCAGTGGCTGGGTTAGCGTGTCCAATGTCTCCACTTCCCCTGCCTCTCCCCTCCATCCTTCACCCCTGCTCATTCTCCCTCATTCCCAGCTCATTTGATGAGCAGAAGGGTATGATTCTGGGATTATAAATTAGTTCAGCCACCATGGAATACAGCATAGAGGTTGCTCAAAAAACTAAAAATAGAACTCCCCTATGATCCATCAATTCCACCACTGGGAATATATCCAAAGGAAAGGAAATTAATACATCAAAGAGTTATCTATACTCCCAGGCTTATTACAACACTATTCACAATAGCCAAGATATGGAATTAGCCTAAGTGCCCATCAATAGACGAATGGATTAAGAAAATGTGGTGTATATATATGCACACAAATGAATATTATTCAGCCATAAAAAAGAATGAAATCCTGTCATTGGCGGCAACATGGATAGAATTAAAGGTCAAAATATTAAGTGAAATAAGCCAAGCACAAAAAGACAAATATCACATGTTCTTACTCATATGTGGGAGCTTAAAAAGTGGATCTTTTGAAGATAGAGAGTAGATTGATGGTTACCAGAGACTGGGGAGGGGAGGGGAGAGGAGAGGGAATGAAGGGAAAAAAGAGAATATAAATGTATTTCTAACCACTGAACTCTATGAGTACACCTAAAAATCGTAAACATGGTAAATTATATATACATATATATAACATAATTATATATTAATAATATATAATTAATAATTATATATTATGTATATATGTATATATAATTTACCACCTTTACCATTAACTTTCTTTTAAAAAAACCTGAAACACACTCAGCCAATGGCATGCTGGAGCTGGTTTGCACTCTCTAAGAAAAGCCCATTGTTAATTTTTTAGAAATTTTGCTACTCAATTGAAATCAGCCATGGCATAAATATTTACACCATGGAAATGGGCAACCACTAAAAATAAATTAGGGCTGATTCATTTCCTCACCACTGTACCCACCACTTCCTCCTAGGCACGAGATTTCTGTGCCACAGTCCCTGGAACTAAGACATTCTGGATACATG
This sequence comes from Perodicticus potto, assembly GCA_963574655.1. NCBI lineage: Eukaryota > Metazoa > Chordata > Mammalia > Primates > Lorisidae > Perodicticus > Perodicticus potto. Next base: position 29,425 of record CAUYRH010009101.1, read on the forward strand.
TTCCCCAGTGTGGCACAGACAGGACCCCTGATCTGGCACTACCCAATAAAATAACACAAACCCTGGACATCCCAAGGAGACTCAATGCTTTGTTTACTCAAGTTACCATATATCTGAGACAGCTCCTGTCAAAATAAAGGCAACGGACCATTTCACACATTAATTATCTCAGACTGCAGACCTAATAGGAAGATTTGAGAGGTTCTCCTATCAAATAAACAAGCCCTGTCAATGTGGTACGTAAAAGATTCTGAAAAGATGTGAGCTTAAATGACAATCTCCCTGTTATATTTTAATTGAGATGATGGTGTGTGACAGAATGAATTCCATCCATGACTTTCCATTGGCTTTCATGTGACCTTTTCCCCCATTTCTTGACAGATGCATCTTGCTTAACATCTTGTGGAAAATGTAAAAAAAAAAAAAAATCTCTTTTTTTTTTCTTTCATGCTGAAATTTGAATCTCATGAATTTATCTTCCTTAAAATAACAGTTGTTGCATATTCTGATGACTTCTTGCTTCAATTATATTTGGTCTGAACCCTCTCTTCTGAATGCTACATAGCTACATGTATTTTCTCTCTCCTTATCCTCCTCCAGAGTCTTAGCTCACCAGTGGAAGGTTACTACTATGTTTCCCTTTAAGTTGACCAGAGCCAGGGAAATACCAAAAGGATCAGTGATCTCTTCCATGGCTATAAAGTCAGAGTGTAGATTTTTCTTGAAACCATCATTAATGCTTTTAAGCTAAGGCGAGTAGCTGTAGAAGGTCCCATAAAATAGTCACAGATTTAGAATAGCTTGGGACAAATACTCCTGCCCAACAAAACATTAATTCAGTTTGCCCACATTTATGCAGCCTAGTATGAGGTAAATCCTCTGAGGACTGAAGCTCTTTTTTTTCCTTTCAGGTTAATGTGAGGGTACAAACCACCAGGTCACAATATTTGAATTTGTTAGGTAGAGTTCCTCTTATAGTTGTGTCCTGCACTCAAAAGGTGTGCCATACACCCCACTTTGTGCCCATTAAGTGGGAGCAACCCAAACCCACTCTTCTCTCCTCTCTCCCTTCCCTCATTCCTCCTCCCCACAACTTGAACTGAAATGAGTGTTTCTCGTATGTGGGTGTGAATTAGATCATTCACTTGTTCATATGAGTGTTAGAGTACATTGGATATTTGCTTTTCCATTCTTGTGATACTTTACAAGAAGAATGTGTTTCAAATCCATCCAGGTTAATACAAAAAATGTAAAGTCACCATCTTTTTTATGGCTGAATAGTATCCCATGGTATACATACCCACAGTTTATTAATCCATTCCTGAGTTCATGGGCATTTAGGTTGTGTCCACATCTTGGCAACTGTAAATTGAGCTTTGATAAACAATCTAGTGCAAATGTCTGTATGATAAAATGATTTTTTTTTCCTCTGGGTAGATGCCTCGTAGTGGGATTGTGGGGTCAAACAGGAGGTCTAATTTGAGTTCTTTGAGGGTTCTCCATACTTCTTTCCAAAAACGCTGTATTATTTTGCAGTCCCACCAACAATATAAAAGTATTCCCTTCTATCCGCAGCATCTGCAACTTTGGGACTTTGTGATATGGGCTGTTCTCACTGGGGTTAGGTGATATCTCAGGGTGGCTTTCATTTGCATTTCTCTGACAATTACGGATGATGAGCATTTTTTGATGTGTTTGTTAGCCATTCATCAGTCTTCCTCAGAGAAGGTTCTGTTCATGACTCTTGCCCAGCGATAGATATGATTGTTTGCTCTTCTTTTGTTAATTAAATTTGAGTTCTCTAGAGATCCTAGTTATTAAACTATCAGATTCTTAACATGCAAAAATATCTCTTCCCATTCTGAAGGTTGTCTATTTGCTTTGATTGTTGTGTCCTTAGCTGTGCAGAATCTTTTCAGTTAATTAAGTCCCATTTGTTTATTTTTGTTGTTGTTGCAATTGCCACTGAAGTCTTCTTCATAAAATCTTCCCTCACACCACATCCTCAAGAGTTTTTCCCATACTTTCTTCTAGGACTGTTATGGTTTCATGTCTTGAGTAGATTTTTGTAAATGGTGAATAGTGTGGGTCCAGTTTTAGGCTCTTACGTGTGGTTATCCAGTTCTCCCAACACCATTTATTGAAAAAAGATTCTTTCCCCCAGTGTATGCTTTTGTTTGGTTTATCAAAGATCAGATAGCTATAAGAGACCAGTTTCAGCTCTTGGTTTTCTTTTTGTTCCAAATGTCTCTGTCTCTATTTTAATGCCAATACCATGCTGTTTTGATCACTGTGGACTTGTAGTATAGCCTAATGTCTGGTAGAGTGATGCCTTCAGCTTTGTTTTCATTACTAAAAATTGCCTTAGCTAAATGAGGTTTTTTTCTGGTTCCATGTGAAATAAAGAACTATTTTTTCTAGTTCTTTGAAATATGTTGTTGATATTCTAATGGCGATAGCATTGAATTTGTACATTGATTTGGGAAGTATAGACATTTTAACAATGTTGATTATTCCCAGATATGAGCATGGTATGCTCTTCCATTTGTTAATGTCTTCTTCTATTTCTTTTCTTAGGGTTTCATAATTCTCTTTGTAGAGGTCCTTCACCTTTTTGATAGATATATTTGTAGGTATTTCATTTTCTTTGACGCTACTGTGAAGAGAATTGTGTCTTTGATTAGCTTCTGGCTCTGAGGCTCTTGAGGCTCCTCTCCTCGACTATCTGTCTACTAAGGGAGATAAATAGGTGAACAAATAAACACAATAGGATGTGACAAATTCAATAATAAAGATATGAATAAACTACAGAGAAAGACAGTGGTAAAGACAAGGGAGTGACTAAGTCAGTAGAGCAGTGTATCAGTTTCCTATTACTGCCTTAACAAGCTTGCACAAATTAGTGACTAAATCTATTCTCTTACAGTTTCAGAGGTTGAAGTCCAAAATGAGTCTGACAGAGCTGAAATCAAAGTGTAAATAGGACTGATTCCTTCTGAGGATTCTAGGGACAGAATCCATTCCTTTGCCTCTTCTATATGCTGCCTGCATTTCCTGCCTGTGGGCGCATCCACTCCAATCTCTGTTTCCATGGTCACATTGCCTTCTCTTCCCCTAATCTCCTGCCTCATGTTTAAAAGTTCTAGAGAACTTATAAAAGAGGCAAGTGATTATATTGAGCTTGTCCAGATGATCCAGGATAATTCCCCATCTCAGTATTCTTGACCTGTCTGCCTCAGACTGTTGTAGCTTAGTATACACAACTACCAGTACTTAGGAGGGGCTTTATTAAGGGTACTCACTCCTACAACAAATACTTCTAGGTGCCTATGGTATGGCAGGCGCTGTTCTCACTGGGGGATACAGTCATGAATGTAACCAAAGTCCCTGCCCTAAAAGAGCTTATATTCTCAGGGAAAAGTAGACAAGAAGTGAGGGACAAGCCAATGTCCACAATTCCATAAGGAAAAATAAAGCAGGGCAATGGGGAAGGGAGCTCAGGGTAGTGGTGGTGAGTGAGGTAGTTGGGGAAGTTCTCCCTGAGGAGGTGACATTTGAGCAGAGACATGAAAGAAGTGAGAAATAGGCTGTGCTAGGATTTGAGAAGGATAATTCCCTTCAGACAAGAAAACAAGTGCAAAGTCTCCAAGATGGGAATGAGAACAGGATGTTCAAGGAGCAGAAGAAACAAAATGGCCTGAGCAGGCTGAGTGAGTCAGAGGGAGAGGGCCAGGCCAGGTAGGGCCAGGTAGATGCACCAAGAATGCTAGATTTTAGAGTGATTATCAGTTGAAGCTGTCAGAGACCTGAGGTCAGAGGAAGCAACATAATCTGATGTCCTTTTTCATTTTAAAGATGCTGCTCTGGCAGGGCGCAGTGGCGCACGCCTATAATCCCAAGACTTGGGAAGCCAAGGTGGGTAGATTGCCTGAGCTCACAAGTTCTAGACCAGCCTGAGCCAGAGGGAGACCTCATCTCTAAAAAGAGCCGGGCATTGTGGTAGGCACCTGTAGTCCCAGTTGCTTGGGAGGCTGAGGCAAGAGAATCTCTTAAACCTAGGAGTTTGAGGTTGCTGTGAGCTATGACACCATGGCACTCTACCAAGAGTGACAAAGTGAGACTCTGTCTCAAAAAAAAAAAAAAATAAAGATGCTGCTCTGTGCACAACTGCCTGCTTTAAGCAGAGAGAATGGAACCCAGGAGTCCATGAGAGGCTGCCATATTTGAAGCAAGAGATGCTGGTGGCTCAGGCATGGTGGTGAGAGGTGGAAGGAAGCTGAATTAGGATATGCTTGGAAGGTAGACCTAGAAGGATTTGCTGATGGAGGATTCAAAGATGAAATGTAGCACCGTTTCCCACAATGGAGCAGGCTAAGAGAGGAGCGTGTTAGGGTGAAGGAAGTGGGCACAGAGCGTGAGAGTTCAGGCCCAAGCAGAAGTGTCGAGTGGGCAGTCAGATACACAGATCTGGGGCTGCCTTCTGCCCTCTCTGCTGCCCTTCCACCATTGCAGGGTTATTCATCTAAGTTAGGCACTGACCTGAATAGAGGCATTAAATCACCATTTGGTCATGTGGAGTGAATTTAGTTAATTATCCTACTGCTGTTTGCTGAGGAAATGAGAATTTTTATGGTGCCTCAGAGCTCCCACCGAGCCCTAGAGGGAGGTGGGAGGTGGGGGTGTCCAGAACAGCAAGGGGAGCACAGAAAGGGGAGGAAGGACCTCCCGTGCGCAGGGCTGGCTCTGTGCGTACAACCCGTGCTGCCTTCAGGACTTATGACTCACTGTGAGAGCCTCCTTCAGGTCATTCACTTCCCTCTATCGATTACTAGCCGGGCCGACACACTCTGAATTTAAACCACATCACGGTCGCTTTTTCCATCCACCATCCAGATCCTCATCAACCTAGTTATCAGCAACTGCTGGAACCTCCAGCCTTCCGTCCAGGGAGGGAGACAAAGAAACTCCCACAACTCGGAAATAAGCTTCGCAGCAGCCTTTCTTCTCTCTCCCCAGGAGCCTGGCGCGTGGTGAGCCCCACCCTGTACCTCAGACAGGCCTCTGCAGAGCCGGCGGCAGGCAGCAGCCCTCCTCCTCGCCAGCCTCGCACCCAGCCCGCGGCTGAGCAGCGTTCTTTATCATCTTAATTGCATCTTGCACGGCCACCTTTCTGCTCCAGGAGCTCTGAGTATTAATCACCTCCAAGTCACTTCGGGTAATGCTGACTGCTTTGTCATTTTGTTCTGTCACCACCGTGGGGGTACAGGAGGGTGCGGGTGGGCAAATGGCTTCATCCACGATCCCAAATCCTTGTGGAAATCTGAAATCCTCGTGGAAATCTTCTGGCCTTGCCCTCTCGGGAGCCATTCCTCACTCCAGTGGGTTTCCTTCAAGGCCAAATCTGCCGCTGTCCACTGTAAAATTACCAGCCATTTGATGTTTTATTAACCCCCTCCAAGCATCTCCCACACAGGTGAAGGAGAGTGAGGGGGAGCAGCAGTTTCAGAGGACCAGCCTCAGCATCAGCGCCTCCTGGGCTTTGTGAAACTGAAAATTCGGGGGCCCCTCCCAAACCAACTGGACAATCAGAATCACTGGGGCTGGGGCCCAGAAATCTCTGGTTTTTCAGCAACTTCTGGTTGCTTCTGACACACATTCAAATTTGAGAACCACTGACAAAGCGCTCTGGAGGGGAAATGGGAGTGCTAACTAGCTGCTGCGGTGATTAGCAAGCACTGTGACTTTAGGTGGGCTATTCACCTTGCAGCACTTAGTTTGCGCACTTGAAATCAAGGAGGCCTGACCTGATCACCTCTATAAGCCCTTCTTAAGGGTGGGAGTGGAGGTGGGAAGGGGCCACAGTAAGAAGGGGGCGATCATAATCACTATTAATATATCCTGAGCACTTCCTACAAGTCTGTCTCTTGGATAAACATTCTTATTACCTTGATGATATACATATCTTGAAAGTGGGCCATTGTCAAGTTGTTCTGGTCCCCGAGGCTCATTTCAGGCTTTCCTGACACACCCTTGCTGGAGGAGGTAGACGCAGCTATGCTGCCTCCCAAGTACATCACTCTCACTGCACTCAGCCCTGGACACTGCGACCATCTGCCTTCCTCCTGTTCTCACCCACTCACTGTGAGCTCTTGGAGTGGAGGGGGCACATTTGTCTCCCAGCATCCAGCCAAATGTATAGTTCTTACCCAACTCAAGGATAAGTAAAAACATCTGTTTCAATAATCTTCACTCTGTGCTCAGAAATTCCACAGGTATTGACAGTCTTATGTCCTCAGAACCCCTGCAGTTCTTACCTCCTCCTCCCCAGGAACCCCGTCCCACCTTCCTTATTGTTATGCCTCTTTCCCACCAAACTCTACATGGTGGCCTTTATATCACTGAAGCCACATCCCTCAGAAGAGACCACACTCTGCATCTCTTGGCTCCTCCTTCGCTTCATCAGGAGAAAGAATCAACTAGCCATATCTCTTTACAAATTTGTTTTTTTCAATGTTCCCCAAGAGATGTATTTTGCCAGTTGGTTTAATTTGTGGTGCACAGTGTCTAAGTGGAAAGTATAATGAAATTACTTTCATCAGAAGTTCCCTGCATTTCCCCTTCCTCAATAGAGTAGTCTCCTCCCTTGCACACTACCTCACAGTAAGTCAGTTGGAAAGTTCGGCCTTAGGTGTCCTTGATGAGTTGACATCAGCATTACCATAAGCCACCCCTAGAACAAGGACAGTGTGGAGACTTTATTACAATTCTGAGACTGGTCTCCCAGACCAAGCAGTGCAATGAGCAAGGATAGCTGAGCAGGACGCCTCAGGGATATGACATGCCCGGTAATGGTTGAGTTATCAGGCCTGGACACATCTCATCCTCACTAGTGTGATTTCAGGAACTTTGCTGAAGAGGCTGCTATAGGCAGAATTTTAAGAGGGGGCCCAAGGTTGCCCTGGGCCCTGGTGTACACAATAAGTCAAATGTGAATTTAGGTGCTGCAGTGAAGGAATTAAGGTCTTAAATCACTTGACCTCAAGACAGGAAGATTACCGTTGGTGGCCTGATCTAATCAGGGGAGCCCTTAAGAGACAGGATTATTCTTAGCAATAGAGATAGGATTAGGGTTAGGGTTAGGGTCAGGGTCAGGGTCAGGACAATCCCAGTTCCTGACTTTGAAGATGAAGGCCCCCAGCTGACAGTCAACAAAGACAAAGGACCTCAGTCCTACAACTGTAAGGAATTCAGTTCTGCCATCAACCTGAATGAGCTTTGAAAGTGGATTCTTCCTGAGTCTCCTGGTGAGACCACATTCTGGTCAACACTTTGATTTCAGCCTTGTAAAATTCTGACATGCTGAGCTGAAACTTCTGACCTACAGAACTGTAAGTTGATAAGCAGGTGTTGTTTTAAGCTGCTGTATGTGTGGTGATTTGAAAGCAATAAGAAATGAACACAAAGGCTGGGTGCTGTGGCTCACACCTATAATCCTAACAGATTGGGAGGCTCGAGTGGGAAGACTGTTTGAAGCTAGGAGTTTGGGGCCAGCCTGAGCAAGAGTGAGACCCTGTCTCTACAAAAAAATAAAAAATAAAAAATAGCCTAATATGGTAGTAGGCACCTGTAGTCCCAACCCCTTGGGAGGCTGAGACAGGAGGATTGATTGAGTCCAAGAGTTTGAGTTTGCAGTAAGCTATGATGATGTCACTGCATTCTGCCTGAACTTATCTCAAACAAATAAATTAATAATAATAGAAAAGAGCACAGATGCTGATAAATAACTTCTCCCACCTTTATCCTGAAAGGTAAGTCTTCCTTTCCACTTAATATGCCCCATGGATTCCATCCTTACCGCTCAGCCCCACTTCCAGTCTTCACCCTGCCAGAGAAGGTTCCAGAAATATAACAGCAAACCCACCCTACAAGCAGGCAGACTCAGGTGGGAGGACAAGAAAAGGCCAGGCTGTTCTGTGACAGGGGGTGCCATTCCTGTTCCCTCATCTGTCAGTCCCTGCATTCCCTGACTTGCCCCTGAATGTGGATATCATATACTTTTTTTGCAAACATAATTTTTATGCCTCCAGTCATCTAAAACATAACCTTTTGCCCTCACTCCAAATCCGTTTTATAATGAGTGCCTGAAATATCAAAGATAATGCCAACTGGTCTATGACTTCCACAACTCTTGAGCTGTCTGCTTTGTTTTATTGACTTTAATTGATGGCCTGGCCTTGCTACACCACAAAACCAAGATAGGCCCTATTCTTCAAATTCCCCTATGCACACACCCCACCAATGGAGAGGGAGAATCATTTATGGTCTCTCCTGCTGGACTCTCTGTAAATTACAAGGCTTTTAAGTTTATAGGCTAAATGCTTTGCAGGAATTTCCCTGCAGGGTTGATGACAGAAAAAGTGAGGGCAGTGCCTTTATTTTCCCCATCTAGGCAGTTAACATTGAATGTAATACATCACCATGAATCACTGGAGGAGGCTCTCCCATGGTACTCATTAGCTTATTAAAATGAATACAACTGTTCTGGCTGATCTAAATTGTGAAATGATAACAACAATAACAATCATAATAAATCTTGAATCCATTTATTACTTTTCTTTCCTGCAATAGTTCAGCTTGCCCTCTACCTGAGTGTATAGAATAGGGATAGAACTTGTAATTAAAAGGGAAACCTACTTCTCCAGCCTAAGGAAAGCCTCCCTCTCAGCTCAGGATAACTCCCACTTGGGATTACTCTGTTCTGGTAGCTTGGAGGAAGCAGAAAGGGATGAGGGGGCTCTCCTGTATATGCCAGCCCAGCAACTGGCCTCTTTTACCTTCCTTTGAGAGACCCTATAACCTAGTAAGCACTCCCAAACTTTACTGTCCATTTGGCACCTTCCGGGGATCTTTATACAACACTGATATCCAGTTCCCACCCTACCATTCTGATTTAATTGATCTTGGTGTGACCTGGGTATTAAGAGTTTTCAGAGCTCCCAGGTGATTCTAAGGTATAGCCAAGTTTGGGACCCACGGGCCTAGCAGTTAAGACAGGTTTACATGTCTAAGCTTTATCACATACAGCTGGAGAAGCTTGAGCAAGTCACTTTTTCTGTCTATACCTTGGTTTCCTCATCTGTCAAATGGAGCTAATAATGGCACCTACCTCATCAGTGTTATTAAATAAAATAGTGTGTGCCAATAACTTCCCTCAGTGCCTAAGACACAATAAGCATTACATGTCAATTATTGATACTGTAATTACTTCTCTTCACATCTTTGGAAATCGTGGAGCCAAAGAATCATATGTTGCCAAGGACATAAGGGGCCATCTACACTCAGAAATTACTTTTCAAAAGTGCCCAGCAGGTGACTGTCCAGTTCTGGCTCACTATTGCTTTCCCTGCCCAATCAAAATTGTCCTGACAGTTAGATTCCACATAGACCACATGAATGCAGTGTGGGGGAACCTGGGGTTCAAACTGGACAAAGTGGGTAGGGTGAGTAAAACTTCATTAGCAAGCATTTGTTGAGCATGTACTCTACACCAAGTGCTGTCCTGGGGATACTACAGAAAGATAACTCACAGGCCACTTAGTACAAGTTGCCAGCTCTCGGTCACTCTACAGACAGTTGAAGCTAAGAAGCCAGTTGGCCAATTTATAAATGGGTTTTCTTGCTGGGGCCTTTCTAGTGCTTGAATCACTCCGGGCAGAGGTAGCCCCACCCTGTAGCCCTCCAGACACCTTCCCCTTATGCACACATTTGGTTCCCTCCCCCCCACCCGCTGCCTTCCCTGCCTGCCCCCCTCCTTTCCTTCTCTGATCAGCCGTGCGGGTGCAATATTCCAATTCGTGTGCTTTTTCCAGTATTACTTCTCTGCCTTTCCTGCACGTAACAACTCGTTAACTGTGACCACATGTCTTAGTTCATTTTGTGCTGCTATAACAGAATACCACAGACTGGGTAACTTATAAAGAACAAAGATGTTATTTCCCACAGATCTGGAGCTGGGAAGTCCAAGATCACGATGCCAGCAGGTTCAGCTGTCTGGTGAGGGCTGCATCCTCCTGAGAGGAGGAGTCCTACACCTTCACTGGGCAGAAGGGTGGGAGAGGCCAAAGGCCGCACAGAGTCTCTTTTATAAGGACAACAGCCACGTACCAATAGGGGGTCAGGAAGCCAACACACTGTTGTTTTGTTGCTGTGTATTGGTTTATGGGGAGGAGTTAAAGTTTCATCATTTAAGACTTTTGTTATTAGAACCTGACCTGCTTTCACATATCAGCACTCTTAGATCAGCAGTTCTCAAAACTTTATTATGGGCAGTAAACACTTGCTGTATTGCAAAATGCCATTGGTATGTAACTATTTAATCCCATTTACAAAGGAGGAGCCTTCATGGCCTAATCACCACTTAAAGGCCCCCTTCTTAGTACTATCACATGGGCAACACCTGAATTTTGGAGGGAACATGTTTAAATCACAGCACCACATAATATAGACCTGCTCTTTAAAGATAACTCATATGAATGCTTGTCCAGGGGTTCATCCTAATGGCTGGCCCATGTAGGCAGGCATGATGAATTGTCATCAAAAAGAAATCAAATATCAAAAGCACCAGCTATATAATCATATCAATGTGGAGCCTACCCTTAGCTCTTCAACTAGCTGTGTGACCTCAAACAACTCCTAAACCTCTCTGGGCCTGAGCCATGGGGTAAGGTTTCTCCTTTGCAAAATAGGAGCAGCAATAATCTGATTGTGCAGATTAAATAAGAAACTATTTGTAAAGCTCTTAGCATAGCACATGACACAGAGAAAGAACCTAATACATGATCACTGCTAATAATATAATTATTCATACAGGCTTATCCCATCTCACATGTGGTAAAAGAATCACCAGGACTTCTCAGGAGTTGCCTACCCAATATCCATTAGCCTTCCATCTCCTTCTCCCTTATTAATAGAACTCTCATGTTCTTGGCCAACACAATGTTTCCAGCTTAAAAATACTACATTTCCCAGCTTCCCTTGCAGATAGCGATGGCCATGACATACGGCTCTTGCAGATGCTATAAAAACAGAAGCACCTAGATGTAGAGTTGCTAGATTAGCAAATAAAAATACGAGACTCTCTGCTAAATTTGAATTTCAGCTAAACAATAAATAATTTTTTAGTATAAAAATACTAAATAGTCAGAAATATTGCATGGGACATATTTATACCAAGAAATTATCTGTGGTTTATCTGCAATTCCAATTTAACCGGGCATCCTAGATTTAATCTGGGAACACTTCCTGATGGTGGCACATTTGAAAAATTTCCTTAGAGAATGTATAAGTTAGTTTTCTTCATAGAAACAGAAACAATATCAAAGTGTGTTTGTGTGAGCATGTGTGTATTACAATACGTAAGAATAGCCTTGTGTCTTTTTCCACTTCACTACCATATGAAGCATTCTTCATGCAGAAGGCTGTGCTTTATAAGTCAGCGTGATATTTTTTCCCCCTAAATGTTCAAAACAGTACCTGGACACAGAACTATTATATATCAGCAGTCATCCCACCAGGCAACCTGAAAGGTCCCGCTCATTGCAACTGTATGTCTTTTCAACTCTTTCCAATTATCAGTGCAACCACAGAGCACTGTTAGCTACTGATCTGGGCACAACTGAGAGGCCATCCAGGGCCCAGACATGAAGGGAATCCAAAATGACTTGTATACACACAGTGCAATAACAAACAAAGACCTGTGACTTTCATTTCTGTGACATAGCCACATTGTTTTGGAATTCATCAAAACCACTTGGAAGATGTAAACAGTAGAAGAGTAAGGGGTATGAATCTGCCAGCTGTCCAGCCCCTTGTGGACAAAGTGAAGCTGTTTAAGTGCTGTGTACGGCTGCAGGTCAGCACCTCTGCTCCTCTGGTTAAGGGGCTGCACCCAGAACTAAAATTACGCTTTGACCTTGACTCTGAGTTGTACGTACATAGCTAGTTCAGTGCCTTGGTCCCCAAGCTTATCCAGATGGTAAGATATTTGAAAAGTAGTAGCTTGTCCTCACCGCCTCTGGATCTCTTGCCTTCCCTACTGCTGAGCTTCATAATCAGAGATCAAAAAACATGGACTGGCTCTTTGTCATATGTCACTGAAAAGTGATTGGGCTTCTGAGAGTTTGGCACATTATCGAGTGGAGGTAATATTTAATTCAATGCAGTTAACTTGGAGGTTATGAAAAGCAAGTCCAGGACATACAAAGAACTTTCTAGAAAAATAATTAATGTATAGCACCAAAGAGGCAGGAAACAGTCACAGATGGTTTTAAATAATAATAAGAAAAAGCAGGTGTCTTGCTATTGGTAGTAGAGCTGTTTTGACTTATCCCTACCCCAGCCCCTCTCTCAGGGCTGGGGAGATGATCCAGCTGGGAGCCCAGCAGTTAGGAAAATGCCCCTGAGGCCTGACCATGCTGCAGGAGAAAGCCTGAGACCCTTTGTACGCTGGGACTGATGAGTTCCTGCAAGCTCTGGCAGAAGCTATTTGTGAAGCCGAGCTCTTCCATCCCAAATGCAGTGGTCCTCTCTACACACGTACTATATGTTCCATATTTCTCTGGGTTTCTGCACTATTATTGACTTTCTCTGCAATCAGACTTTCTCCAAATAGCAGAAAGTGTACCCACCATACTTAACCACCAATAGCCACTGTCAGGGACTGAATTGCCCACCTCCCGCTATTCATAATGCCTAGTACCTCGGAATGTGATTGCATTTACAATAAGGCCTTCACAGAGGCTAGTAAGTTAAAATGAGGCTGTTAGGGTGGGACCCTAATCCAATATGACCAGTGCCCTTATTAGAAAATGAAGAGACACCAGGAAGGTGCACAGAGGAAGGGCCATGTGAGGCCACAGCAAGAAGACAGCCATTTGTGGGCCTGAGAGAGAAACCTCCAGAGAAACCAGCCTGCTGCCACCTAGATCTTGGACTTAGAGCCTCCGGGACTGGGAGGAAATAAAATTCTGCTGTTTAAGCCCCTGGTCAGACTAACTAGTGCAGCTACCAACAGCCTTCCAGATTTCTTTCTTACAGCTTCCACATCTAGAGTCAGTGACCCTCTCAGTTCTACTTCGTAAGATACCCTGGGAGGCCTGGGCTGGCTGAGAGTCAGGTCAAGTCCTGTACCTGGCAGGACCCAGGACTGCACCACCATCCCCCTCCCTTCATTGTTGCTGATTCAGTCATGGTTCAGAGAAGCACTAGGACAGCCACGTATACAAACACGTAAAACTTTATCACAAGGTGGGGGGAAGGAGGAAAGATGAAGGGAGGGAGGGGGGTTGGTGTGCTTTCACCTAATGGGCACAAGTAAGGGTATGTGGCACATCTCGGGGTGAAGGGCACAACTACAACAGGGACTTTACCTAACAATTGAAAACAGTGTAACCTGATCATTTGTAGCTTCATGTTAATCTAAATAAATAAATAAATAATTTACCACAGGGATTTGACTTACACAGTTGTAGGCACTGGTTAAACAGTCTCTACAAGGCTGTTTCTCTCTGTCCAATGCTGGAAAATGAAATTTTTAGGTCACATAGGCTGGAAGGAAAGGTAAATGCAAAGGGGGTGCTGAAGACTGAATTCTGTGCCCCCACCAGATTTATACATTGAAGCCTAATCCTCCATGTGATCATATGTGGAAGTGGTGTGTGGGGGAGGCAATCAGATCATAAGGGTGAAGCCCTCGCAAATGAGATAAGTGACCTTATAAGAAAACACATAGCCAAGGTGAGTGGATTGCTTGAGCTCAGGAGTTCGAGACCAGCCTGAGCAAGAGGGAGACCCCATCTCTAAAAATAGCCAGGCATCGTGGTGGGTACCTATAGTCCCAGCTGCTCCGGAGGCTGAGGCAAGAGGATCGCTTGAGCCCAAGAGTTTGATGTTGCTATGAGCTATGATGCCATGGCATTCTACTGAGGGTGACAAAGTGAAACTCTGTCTCAAAAAACAACAAAGAACAAGGAAAGAAAGAAAGAAAAGACATAGAGATCCTGTATAAACAGCACAAAAGCTGCCATCTATAAACCAAGAAGCAGGCTCTCACCAAGAACCTGACCCTGCTGACACCCTGAGCTTAGACTTTCAGCCTCTAGAAATGTGAGAAATAAATGTCTATTGCCAGTTAGTCTGCAGTATTCTCTTATAGTAGCCAGACTAAGACTGTGGGGGACAGTGAGGACAAGCCAGTACTCACAGGATAGACTGAACCCATGTCCTTTCCTCACTACCTCCAACCTTGAGGATGGTGTATCCTGCAGGACTCAGAGCCAGGCCTCTTTGCCACAGAGTTCAACACCCACCTGGCCCAGAGGGTTGAAAAGTTGAGAGGGGATACAGAAGGTGCAGTCACTGCAGGCCAGCTACGGTGTCACGCCAGCAACATGAGCAGGCAAATGAATGACAACATGCCCGGCTGCCGCAGCACAGAGCTACCAAGAGCAAAGTCAGCACGATGCCCTCCAATGTTGAGCACAATGTCTGCTGCCCCCCATCCCAACTGAATTATGCAAGGACGGGAACTCTGAGAAGCACAGTTCAACCCAGTCCAGATGACAAACGAGAAAGCCACCACACGTGCTGAGCACAGCTCCTCCCTGAAGAACTGCAGGGCTCCTCACAGGCAATCTGCCTTTTTTCCCCACATCCCTCTTCCCACCTAGGTCCCTCCTCACTTCCTTTCCATTTTCTACATTATCCATGGAGGCTAAAGTGCCAAATGATTGGGAGTGTTTCAGTTAATCCTTCTTTTTAGGATCAAGAAGGGCCTGAGGGCACTGCAGCCACCCAGTCAGGCTGTGTAGACCACTGCTCTTCCATGGGCAGGAAGCCTGGGCACAGATCCCCGCCTGGGGCTGCTGGCACCCCCTCCACCAGTCTGGAACTAGCTTTTGATTCTGTCTTTTGGAACCTGAAATGTGAGAATGAGATAGATTATAATGATAATTTTACTTTTGCATATTTGAAAACCTATCTACCTAGTATTGAGCAATATTCTTGAAATGGAGGATGTTTTCTCTTCCTTCCCAGAAGAGGCCAAGTATCTCATTGTCACAAATGGAACCTTAACAGATTCAGAGAAAGTGCTGTACCATCCCTAAGAAGAGTCTAAATCCAGATCCTTTGCACACATTTCATGGACACAAATCTTACCTGTTCCTCACCTCTTGTCGAGCATAATCAAAAGATAGAAAACATAAAATTTCAAGAGGAGAATTGGTCCTCAAGTAGAAATACCTGTTTCCATGGTGATAGCCTATTAAGTTATAGTTTAGAACAGGGAAATGAAAACAGTAGTTGACTAGAGATTTCAAATTTCAAATCCATACAATCTGTTAGAAGCTTGGGGATTGGAACATCACCAGAAGGACCTCAAATATTGGGAAGAATGGGTCATGACTCATTTCCTAAATGCCATTCCTAGCTTGGGTGGATAGGCATTATATCTAGGCTACCGGGAAGGTTGAGGAGATAGACATGAGTTTAAAATGCTTAATGATCCTGAACTGAGGAAGCAGAGCTTTCTCTGCCCAAGTACTTCAAACCTCTAAAGCATGACTTAGGGATTAGTTATTTTACATGTGGATTTTCCTCTCTTGGGGTCAATTAAATTCTCATTAGATCATTGTTTCATAACTTTGGGTGCAAATTAGAATAATCTAGAGAGCTACTTTAATAATACTGATGCCAGGGTCCTTTCCCCAGAGATTCTGATTGAATTTGCACTGGCGATGGCATTTTTTAACAAAAACTCCCTAGATGATTCTAATATGCATCCATAGTTGAGATCCAGACCTGGTTAGATAGACTATGGTTCATCTGGATAGAAGGTGGGTCTTTGCTGCTCATGCTTCTTTTTATAGAGTGTATGTTATGAGACCTTCATTAAGTTACATCCCTAAACCTGTCAGCAACCCTTGGGGATAGATGTTATTATGAACTCCAATTTGTAAATTAAAAAAACTAAAGTACATAAAAGTAACACATTTGCTCAAATTACATGGCTGAAAAACATACAGCTCATATGACTACATTCCAACTCCAACTTGGATGGCCCCAAGCTTGTTATAATGTCCTCTCCATTACTAGGTAGCCTACTGGGCACTAAGAAAATGCCCGCTTGACTAATACTCATCCCCTTCAAGGAAGAGGCAGAAGCAAAGACAGAAAATAACTTCATCTCATTGGCTAGACTCTAGAAGTCTGCTAAAAAGTTCATAGAGTTTGGGTGCTGGTAGAGACCTTCAAGGGTACCTGATCCAACCACTTCATTTTAAAGATGAGGAAATTGGAGCCCAGAAAAGTTAAGCAACCTTCCAAAATTAACAACCATCTGCCAGTTCTAAGCAAATCTTCTCCAGGCATCCCTTAGGCTCCTAGCTGTCATGTAGCAGAGATGAGACAAGTTTATCAGCAGCTGGCTAACATGAATGCCATGAGGATATCCCTAGGATAGGCTTACTGATGGCTGGTGGGATTGGGGACAATTTCATGGAGGAAGTGGCATTTAATTAAAGCCAAAATAAGTAGGCTCTCAATTGCGGAACTGAAAGAACGTTCCACAGGGAGGAGAAAGTGTCAGCAAAGGTGGGAACAGGGGAGGTTTGTTCTGGGAAGGGAGGGTAGCATGCACTGTCTCAAGCAGAGGGTATGTGAAGAGAAGGAAAGAGACACAAGGCGAGGAAGACACAGCCAGTGCCCCATCCGAGGGCCTGCACTCTAATCCAAGAGCAGCCAGGCCTGGCTGCTGCTGTCAGTGAGCCGGGACTGCACTTCAGAAGCAGCAAGGCACAGATTGAAGGGGACAGCAATGGGGACAAGTCATGGAATCCACCCCGTCTTACGGCAATAAAGGACAGAACTCCTGTCAAGGCCTTGGGAAGGGGAGAGAATCAAGAGGGAGCAGTAGAGTGAAGATCAATAAGCTGCAAAGGGGGAGGGGATGAGAATGAGGGAAAATGAGAGATGTGGAAGACAAAAATCAAACCTTAACGGTTGATGGAACTGTGGAAGAAAGAAAAGGAAAGGGCGATGACAAGACCCTCTGGTTGGTTCACTGAAAAATCTGCCTTCCTCTCCTAGGTGAGAGGTCAGAGGGAGAGGAAATCCCCTAAGAATGAGAAGCAGAACAGGCAGAGACGGTGGTGGCAGGAAAGGAGAGGGCAAGAGGTGGGAGGGAAGGGCAAGTAGAGAGGAGAGAACTTGAAGCAGCGGGTAGAAGAGCCTCAAAGCAGAGCTTCCGTTTCCTGCTCCTTGACCTGCTTGGATAAGGGACCAAAGTGATCTCAGTGGAGTTAGTACAAGGCAAGGAACAAGTGCTGAGGCTATGAATTCACTTGTCTTGAAGCAAATCCTCTTGAACACATATTCCACAGTATCAGTAGAGATCATGGACAGAGAATTCTATTCAGGTGCTTCAGTTGAAGAGACTTTAGAGAAGGTGAGGGCAGAGCTAAGAAACTAACCAGAGATACAGAGACACCAGAAACCAGCAGCAGCAGGAAGCCATGACATCCCTAGGCTTAAAGAGAGGACCACGAAGGGACATCTGTTGTCACCCGAGGGACACAGCTATCATCTCCATTGTGATGCCAACGCAGGGTAGGCAGAGAAGAAATATCCCAACTTCTCTCCTGAGAAGGGGAGAACCTGCCACCTGCCAGGCTCCTGCATGCTTCCCATCAGCTGAGCACTTCAGGAAGCTGGAGGGCAAGACAGCCCTGGGTACAGTTCTCAGGGATCAGCCTTGCCAGGCCCAGAGCAGAGAGGGGCAGGGAAGGGAAAGGCAAAAGGAGAAGGACCAGCACACCCAGTGACACTGGCCATGGACACGACCCATCGGTGTGCACCAGGGAAGGACTGGCCGCGCTTCCTCAGGGGAAGGCTCGACTTTGCTGCTCCAACTCTCTGGCTCTTTCTTCTCAAATGTCTAATAATGAGCATCTTTGGAATCTTTGTAAAACGTATAACCATAAAAGCACAAACCTTTCACATAAAGGCAAATCTTGCCCTTTTACACCACATTTTTCATAAAGGAACATGGGTTTTGCAACCTGGTAAAGTATTATTTCCTTTCTAGGGGTGAGAGGAAGTTGAGGAGATGTGGTTTGGCAGGTTAACTCTTGAAATTCCCAGATATTTGAGGTTTTTCAATTTTATTATAAGTTGACAATTTATAATTGTCTGAGTTTATGGGGCACAAAGTGATGTTATGATTTATGAATACAATATGGATAATTAAATCAAGCTAGTGAACATGTCCATCTCTCAAATACTTATCACTTTTTATGCTGAGGACATTTGAAATTTACTCTTTAATTATATTGACTCCACTGTGTAATAGATCTCAGAAAAAAAAAGTGCACATTCCTCCTGCAACTTTGTACCCTCTAACTGTCGCCTCCTCATTCTCACCATACATTCCTTGCTTCTATGAGCTCAATTGTGTTAAATTCCACATGTAAGTGACAGCATGCAGTATTTGTCTTTCTATGCTTGGATTATTTAACGTAGCATAATGTTCTCTAATTCCACCAATGTTGCAAATAACAGAATTTCCTTCTTTTTCAAGGCCAAATAATATTCCATGATATATTCCCATGTATACCACATTTTCTTTATCCATTCAGATATTGATGGACACAGGTTGATTTTATAACTTGGCTATTGAAAATAGCGTTGCAATGAACATGGGGGCACAGATATATCTTCAACAAATTGATTTCAGATCCTTTGGGTAAATACTCCGAAGTAGGATTGCTGGATGCCCCAGATATTTGGTTTTTTGAAGAGAAGAGAAAAATAAATCATTGTGTCACTCATTAGGCCTTTTGCCATATCAAATTCCAGATAATTCACTAGAGGAAAGAGAGGAAATGTAAGGAGCAACTTGGGATCAAAAGTAAAGTCATAGAAGATTAGAAAAGATGGAAATGATATGACAAGTTGCAAAACTTAAGGCCAGGTGTGGTGGCTCATGCCTATGATCCTAGCATTCTCAGAGGCTGAGGTGGGAAGATTGTCTGTGCTCAGAAGCTCAAGACAAGTTGCAAAACATGACAAGAGATAAGAGTTATTTGTACAAGAACAGCATGCCATGCCTTCTTTCCATGGCCTCACTCACCTCCACTACACTCTGGAGACCAGTCCTCTGACCCTCAGTGGGTTTTCCACCAACACCCCCCTGACCTGCTATCCCCTGGCCCTAATTTGATAGGATGCTAAGATTCCATCTAATCAAAATTACATCATCAGTTTAACAGTAGGTTTTGTTGAGAAGAAAAAGACACTACGACACCATATGTACAGATTGATTTTCCTGAAACATAAAATTAGAAAAAATCTTCCATCACACTTCAAATTTTCCAACTTATAGGGTGCCAACTAGGAGTTGTTTTCTTGATTACAGTGATTCTTGTGAAAGTGCCAAAGAGTCTTAGTTAGCTTGGGGAGAATTTCTCTTTTCAAAAGAGTAGTCTGCTAACTTAAATGACTCTCCCATTTGTACAACAGGGAAGAAGGGATATTTTTGATTCAAGAAAACATCTTCAGCCATTTGGCATCCTATTTCCAAATAGGACTGCTTCCAGACTTTCATCTCACAACTTCAGAGAGTTTTACTGTATAACCCTTTTTTTCCCAAGAACATCTGCTAAAGTACAAAAGAAAGGGATGAACATCAACCCTCTATCCAACCCAGCATCAGCAAGGCCTCCCAGAGTCACCTGGGAACTAACAGTGATTTTTAGCAAAGTGACATCAATGATAATGAAATATGATAAGCCCCTTTTAACATAAAATGTAGTCTTGCTACCTCTAAGCCCAGATGAAAGCTCACCTGTGACCAGTGTTAAGAAAGAGAAAGGATGAGGGCAGTACCTATGGCTCAGTGAGTAGGGCACCAGCCCCATATACCAAGGGTGGTGGGTTCAAACTCGGCCCCCGCCAAACTGCAACAAAAAATAGCCGGCGTTGTGGCAGGTGCCTGTAGTCCCAGGTACTCGGGAGGCTGAGGCAAGAGAATTGCCTAAGCCCAAGAGCTGGAGGTTGCTGTGAGCTGTGACACCACAGCACTCTACCCAGGGTGACAAAGTGAGACTATGTCTCAAATGAGAAAAAGAAAGAGAAAGGATTATACATACAGGACAAGGGATTAGGGAATTTTATAGACCAAATGTTGCATCCTCCCAAAACTGATATGTTGAAAACCTAAGCCCCAATGTGATGGTATTTGGAGGTGGGGCCTTTGAGAAGTAATCAGATCATGGGGGTGGAGCCCTCATGATTGGGGTTAGTGCCCTTATAAAAGGAGGCCAGAGAGCTAACTAGCTGTCTGTCATATGAGAATTTAATGAGAAATTGGCTACCCTCACTGCAGAAGAGGGCCCACACCAGAACATGACCCTGCTTGCCACCCTAATCTCAGACTTTTAGCCTCCACAACTGTGAGAAAAAAATTGTGCTGTTCATAAGCAACCGTAGTTAGGATATTTTATTCTAGTAGCCAAAACTGAATAAGACAGGGGATTTGCTTTGTCAGGAAGGCCAGGGAAGTCTTGAACTGAGATCTGAATAATAATTAGAGATCAACTAGGCAAAGAAGGTGGGGAATGTATGTGCAAAGATCTGGAGGTTGCTGTGAGCTGTGACACCACGGCACTCTGCCCATTCCTGTGGTAGAAAGGGCCATGACGAGTAGGAAAGATGCAAAGAAGTCAGTGTGACTGGGGGCAGGGAACATGATACAAGATGGGGCTGGGATTTTAAGGGTCATTCCGCACAACATAGTCAATGTTCAGGAATTGTTTTTTGTTCACTTGCTTACTTTCTAGCCTTCAAGCAAGAGAAAGCTCCTGACACATTTTAAACAGGAAGGCAGCATAAACAGGCTGGCCTTCCAAGATGATCACTCTGGCTGCAGCATAGAGAATGAAGCGCAGGGAGGCAAGAACGATGTGGAAAACCAAGTAAGAGAACATTGCAATAGTCCAGGTGAGAGATGATAGGAGCCATAATGGAAACAATGGCCAGATTTGAGAAAAAGAGATGTAGAAGGAAAAATCATGGGGCCTGGAGACAGATTGGAAAACGGAGGGAGAAAGGTAAGCCTAAAAAATAGCCCCTACATTTCTGGGCTATGCAACTTGGTGGAAGAACCATGTTGAGAGGAGAAGATGATGAATTTGGGTTGGGGTAGTTTAGGATGCTCTGGAGAAATCCAAGAGGAACCGTGCAAGAGGAAGTGGGTGAGCAGGTTAGAGTGAGGCCAAGGCTGGACATGGAAATCTGGGAGCCATTTGCTTGAATTTAGTTAAAGCCATGGATGTAAGCAGAGAAAGTGTAGGTTCAGGGAGAAAATAGAGTTGGGTAAAGTAGAAAATGCTTAAAAGATGAGAACGTGGTCAGAGGTGTAGGAAGAGAACAGGGGCAGAGGGAAGGGGCACTCCCAGAACCCTAGTCAAGAGAACTTCCAGAGGAAGGGGCGCTCCCAGAACCCTAGTCAAGAGAACTTCCAGAGGAGGGGGCACTCCCAGAACCCTAGTCAAGAGAACTTACAGAGGAGGGGGTGCTCCTAGAACCCTAGTCAAGAGAACTTCCAGAAGGACAATGTGGCCAATGATCCCAGAACACCAAGAGGTCATGAAAGATGAGGCCTGAAGATAGGTCCACTGGCGTGGTTGATACAGAAATCACAGTTGAGCTTGGTTACAAAAATAATTATTAATAAAAAAAGAATTCTCAAGAACAGTTCTCTGGTTCAAAACCAAGTTTGTTTTTGAGGAGAAAAATATATGACCTGAAAACATTTGTTTTTCCTGAATTCGCTCTTATAGTGAAAAAAAATATTCTGCACTTTAATGATCTAGAGTCAATCAGGTTGGAGACTTGTAGGTAACTCTTACAAGTGGATGAGAAAAAAGTGGAGTAGAACCAGATTAGGAAAGGGAGAGTGTCTCATGGTACTGAGCTGACAGAATCTGGGTCCCCTCTGCATTAGTTTCCTAGGGTTGCTGTAATATTCTCTAATGGTGCTGGATGCTGTTAGGCAAAAATCGAGGTTTTGACAAGGCTACCCTCCCTCCAAAGGCTTCCTTGCCTCTTTTAGCTTCTGGTGGTTCCTAGTGCTCCTTGGCTTGTGGCACCTAAGTGTAATCCTTGCCCCTGATACCATACATTCTTCTCCCCTTCTCTTCCCATATACATTCACTTGTCATCAGATTTAGCCCCCACCCCCAATCTAGCATGATCTCATCTCAAGATCCTTAACATAATTATATCTACCAAGACTTTTTTCCCAAATAAAGTCACATTTTCAAATTTCGATGGACATATCATTTGGGAGCCACCTATAATCCTAGCACTCTGGGAGGCTGAGGCAGGAGGATCCCTTGAGTTTAGGAGTTCGAGACCAGCCTGAGCAAAAGTGAGACCCTGTCTTTACTAAAAATACAAAAATTAGCCAGGTTTTGTAGTGGGCACCTGTAGTCCCAGCTACTCGGGAGACTGAGGCAAGAGGATTGCTTGAGCCTAGGAGTCTGAGATGTGAGACTCCTAGTCATCTGTGAGATGGGCTGATGCCACAACACTCTAGCCTGGGCAACTGAGTGAGACTTTGTCCCCACTCGCCCCGAAAAGGCACTTGTTTGCTACAGTATTTTTTGGTAATATTTTAATAATAATAGGTGGAATCTCTGTCCTCCAAAGAGTTCATAGAACTCTATGTATGCGTTTAACTTGTCCTCACAAGATTTCAGAGAAGCGCTTTCAAATATCACTTCACCATATGTTTGGGGAAACCAAAGCATGAAGATGACGAGTGAGTGCTGTGCCATGTTTCAGACACAGGTGAATTATCTGTTCACATCATCACAAAAGACACTTAAGACTTAAAATTGTTCTTTAAAAGTTAGTCTAGGGTGCAGAGTTTGTTTTCTGGGTTCTACGTTTTCTCTTATAAATCCATCGTTCCCCAGTTGGTAGTAATTAAGTCAGCTTGTTAAATATTCACGTTTTCCATCCTGTCTCAGACTCCCAGAATCGGGAACTCCAGGTGGTAGGGCCATGGCATTGTTGAGCTGCACCCCCCCACTTTCTGAGACTCAATCCCATTAGGGTCCCCCTGCTGTGGGCCCTCTGGGGCTCTGCTTGGCTGCCTCGTACCCTGGTTCCTGGACCATCTGGCAGTTCCCGGTTCTGTCTGCACATGTTTTTGATCATCCATTTCCACCCAATAGGAAGCAAATTATTTTCTCTCCCTACGGTTTTCTTCATAAGGCTTTCTTTTCACCATCTTACTTAATTGGAAGAATACAGTCTGTAATACCTGTAACATTCAAAATACATGTTAATTGACTATTTGCATTTGATAAGTACAAATGCATTTGATCAGTACAAGGTTTCTAGTCAACAGCAAGCTATTAGTAGTTAAGTTTTGAGGGAGTCAAAAGTTATACATGAATTTTTGGCTACACATGGGGTCAGCACCCCTAACCACTGTGTTGTTCAACAGTCAACTGTGCTGATGTTTGATTAAGGATGTGAGAGTTATTTTTGCTGGAACAAAGTGGGAAGAATGTGTAGGCGTCAAATGTCTCCAACAGGCCAGTGGAAGAATAAGAAGCTCTAACTGGAAAGAAGACAAAGACTACAACTAACTTTACCCAGCTTGTTAGGATTAGGCTGACCCCAATCAAGAGACTATGCATGATTACTTAATAAGAGAGACCCAAACTTGTTATTTTTTTTTTCCATGAGTATAATTCTAGCTTCTAAGAAATAAGGCTCCCTGACCTGGAAATGTGAAACAGCAGTCCCCTAATAAGGTGGGGAACTGGTGCCAGTTTTTCCAGGCTATCAGATGAGCATCTTTCATATCTAGGGCATGAATAATAGTAGGCTTACCCCATTTCATTATATCTGAAATTCTGCAGTGCTTTTGCTTACACCCCAGGGCCGCCTCTATAATTTCAGCTTGTGCCTTAAGATGGCTCTCCCCTTGATAAATCACGCTGGTAATGTGAAATCACTTTTTAAGCTGGGAAGGAACTGAATGTGTAATCGAAAAGCTGTACTCAATTTGCTCAGCCCAAAAATCTGACAGTTCGAAAAGTAGAAAAGTGCTTCTTACCAAGAATGTGTTGTGAAATGGATTAGAAAATCAAGGCTGTTATTTCAGATGCTACTTTATAGGTCGTGAGTACCCCTGACACCTGCAGTATAACCCCATCGTTTGGCTGAGAGGGGACTATAACTACGGTTTCAAGTCGCCTTAATTGCATTTTCCCCCAAAACTGAAGATAAGAATTGGGATTCAGAGTTAATTCCTTTATCCTTATTAATGTAAAGAAAATGAACCTATTTACCAGGTACTCAGGGAAGTCAGAGATTTAGCTAGCTTTAGTAATATCCTATAACAAAATGTTTCCAAGAACAATAGGAGCGATACAGAACGTGGTATTCTAAAAGTGTGTTCAATTATGCATCAGATTAAAATGAAATATAAATTATAGGTGAAAGTGTACACAACAAAAAGATTTCCAAGTGACCCACTCACTTATACACAGCCACATTCAGTATGTCAGAATACTTTTTTAAAATTTTTTTTATTTTTTTCAAATTAATATAAGGGTAGGTAGCGCCTGTGGCTCAAAGGAGTCCCATATACTGGGGGTGGTGGGTTCAAACCTGGCCCTGGTCAAAAACTGCAAAAAAAAATTAATATAAGGGTACGATTTTTAGGTTACATTATATTCTCACTTCCACGGTAGAGTTCCATTTATAGAAGAGCCCCTCACCCAGGGGGCGTGATATACACACTAACAACGTGCCTATTAGGTGAGATCCTGCTTCATGCCCTCCCTCCTTCTGTCAAATGCCCTAAAAAGATCGAACGCTTCACGAATTTGCGTGTCATCCTTGCACAGGGGCCAGGCTAATCTTCTCTGTATTGTTCCAATTTCAGTACATGTGCTGCCGAAGCAAACACAGTAGGTCAGAATTCTGATATACTAAGAGTATCTGATGATCTCTTGAAGTTTGTCAATATGGGTCTGACAGGTAGTCATAAAATAACAACAACAACAACAATAATAATACCTAACAGAAATGCTTATCATATGCCAGAGGCAAAGTGAATCACTTCCATGCACTGTGCAGTTGGCACAAAAACAAGCAATCAATCAATTTATGTTAGGCATTGTCACAGTTATCCCATGTAACTGTTACAATCCTATGAGTTATATACACTTATTATATACATTACCGTTTTGCAGATGAGGAAACTGAGGTTCCAAGACTTTAGGTAATTTGCCCAAGCTCCTACAGCCATATGTGATAAACCTGGGCCATCAACTTATTTCTATCCGAACCGGGAGCCTGTGCTTTGCATTGCTGTGCTCTAGTGCCTCCCTGCCGCCCACATTGTCCGTGTTCAGGATGTATTCTTCCATGTAGCAAAATTAATTATGAGACTGAAAGTAAAAAATTCATTTAGATTATATGTGCACATTTTACCATTATGGTTGAGAGTGTGGGCTTTAAAACCAGCCCTGCTATTTCCCTGATGTGTGACCTTCCCCAGGTAATGTAACCTCACTGTGTCTCCATTTTCTCACCTGTAAATGCAAATAGTAATATAATACTTCCCTCATAGAACTGTTGAAAGAAAAAAATTAAAGCCCAATGAGCTTTCTATAAATACTACCAATTATTATTACTAAAAGTACTTACTACTTAAATATACATAGGCTCTCTGTGGCACACTTGCCTAGACAGTGTTTGTTAGAAGTTATGGTAAAGTCTGAAGAACATCTTTTCAACTGGGAAAGGCACCATCATCCTAGCTGGTGGCCGTAAATTCTAGAAGGCTGAGCATGCCCCAGCCCTGGGAATGATGATGGGTGGAGAGAGGCTAAGTCACGGGGAATGGACAGTCCGTGGTATCAAGTACGTTTGCCTTTGGGAGTTGCAGACACTGATGACCACATGTGAAGACAACTTAGCACCAAGGTTGAGCCACAGCTATCGCATTCGTAACCACTCCTAGTTAGGGAGGAGTCTTCTGCCTTCATTGGAGAGATTTGAGACCTGCCAGGAGGTATTAACCCGAGATTTATCATTCCACCATCACAGCTTCACCTTTCTACCTCTCAAAGGCTGTTTCTCCTGAAAAATCCACTAACAGAATTTAAATATGCCTGGAGGGTTCCAAGCCTTAGTAGAATCCACCTTGATAGGCTACTCAGCTATAATCCTCTACAAACTTCCAGATGAAAAGTAAAGCACTTCCAGGAATTGCACCCAGGAGAGGGAAGGAGCAGGCAATGAAACCAACATAGGGGCTCTGTCCTGGTGTAGGTCTGTCTCCAAACTCCCTGGGCATTAATACTATGTCTGGCCTATGAAGGGACATTCAGTAAAATTGTTAACTGTGCGTTCCTTTGTCTATGAGAGCATACAGAAGAACTTCTGAGGTCAATGATACCCCGTCTTCTCATGCCCACCTAATGATTACAGGAATAGTCTCAGACTTCCTAGAATGAATAAAGGCCTGATTATTAAATTATGTTTGTCATTAAACCCTTAGGGATTGACACATTTAAGTCTAACTAGACATCAGCAAATCTGCTTGACAACTGCTGCTGGGGAGGTGACTGTTCAGTAATCCTAAACATTTATCCTCCTTCCTTAGACAGAAACACACTCTTACCATGGGCTGAGTTATCAGGGCTTAAGGAAATGTAGGTTCCTCTCAGGTAGGTTGAACTATCATCCATCTGTTAATGGTACTACCTTCAAATTCTTGGATGTCAATTTTTTTCAATTATTTTTAAGATGAAGAGACAAGGGAAAACTGAAGTTGGTGCATAGAAGAAATTCTCTCTTCTGCTCTTTGTACTTTGAATGAAAAGATTTCTTTACCCAACAAAAAGACATTCAAGATTCATACCTAAATGTTAACTTTGAAAACTAAACTGTTTTATCTTCTTTGCTTTTCTTTTCTCTAAAGTATGTTTACTCATTTTTTAATATAAAGTCTCACAATTAGTTTTCACAAAACAAAATCTTATTGCCTTGTGGGTTTTCATTTTGTGATTTATTGAGGAAGAAACTGATTACTAAATGGTTATGCTGATAACTGTATGCATCCTTGCTCAATCCCCCACCCTTGAAAATCACATTTGGATTTTTCAGGCCTGTCCTATCTGCTTTGTTTTCTAGTGTCAGACATATAGGGGTAGTAAATGTGTAAGAATGTTGATAACAGACAGAAACCAGTTCAGAATGATTTCTTTCTTCTCCTTTCCTAATGTGGTATGTAGAATTCACAAACTATCAGCCTAGACCAAGGGCCCAACTTTTGCCAAAGCCTGAAGAGCTTTGGTTTCTTCTCCTTACTGGGGAACCCCGCAGAGGGAGGACACAGGCATATGGCAGTGACAGCTGGCTCGGGGGTCCCAAATGCACCTGGAAACCTCCTCTCATGGCTGCTAAGGAAGCACACTTTGGAGCTGGGATTTGGCTTAGAATCTTGGATTATCCCTTCCTACCGGGCAGGACTTGAAAACATTGTTTCCTAGCTTCCTGAGCCTCTGCTTCTCCATTTATAGAACTATGGATTGGAATAGGTCCATCACAGATTTGTACTGAGAATCAAACAAGACCCCATATGAAAGAAAATGGGAAAAGATGTTTAATCCATGTTAACTTCCTGCCTCTGCTCTGGCAATTGACAGGTCTCTTTGTAAACCATTCTCCTTTTCAGAATCTTAATCTAGTCTTGTCCTTGGCTGCTATCCTCAAAGGAATTATGATTTATGAAGATCCGGGGCAGAATAATTTAAAATTTTTTGTAGCTACCAGCAAGACTGACTTAAGCAATACATACAGAACAATAACTATTAGGTGTATAATGTGTTGAATGGTTCTCCCTCCACACACACGAAGACATGGCCATCCCCTCGTGCCTGGAACCTGTGAATATGATCTTATTTGGAAAAAAAAGAATCTTTGCAGATGCAATGAAGCTAAGGATCTTGAGATAAGGAGCTATTCTGGATGATCTGGTTAGAGTTAAATGCATTGACAAGTGCCCTGTAAGAGACAGAGGGAAATGACACAGACAGGACATAGAGGAGGACGTAATGTGACCACAAGAGAGAAACTGGGGTGTGGCTGCCCCAAGTCAAGGAATGTGGACAGTCACCAGGAATTAGAAGAAGTGAAGAACAAATTTTCCCCTGGAACTCCAAAAGGAGTGCACTCCTGCTAGAGTTTGAACTTCTGGCCTCCAACCCAAAGAGAATAAATTCCTGTTGCTGTAATCGACTAGATCTGTGGTACTTTGTTACAGCAGCTACAGGGCACTAACACAAGTTGCTATCATTACTATTAATAAACATAGCTTGGTTTTATTTAATTTTACATATTTACTTTTTACCCTTGATATAGAAAAGGTAGAAAAGTCTCTACTCTTGGTGGGAAAGGTTTCTAAGCAGAACCCTTCCTGAAACAGTGGCAACTGAGATGGGGGTCAAGGTAGATAGAAGAGTTCCTCAGAACACTGGAGTCATATTCAGTCATTCTGCTTCGAATCACCAAATGTATCCTATGAGTACTGTGGAGAAAAAGGAAAAGAAATGATTTGTTTCTTTTTTTGAGACAGAGTCTCACTCTGTTCCCACTCGGGAACAGCAATGGCTACCTTAATTGTAAACTAGCTCACTTTTCTTTGTTCCAACTCATTCAGCGTACTTTTTAATTTTCCTCTTTTTCTGAGGGGGAGGGGTGATTTCCCTTACCAAGAATGGGGTCTTTGGTCCCCATTCCCCCCTGCATCCACTCTTGCTAAGACTGGTCTCAAACTCCTGAGCTCAAGTGATTCTCCCACCTCAGCTTCCCAGAGTGCTAGGATTACAGGCAGAAGCCACCGCACCCAGACCAAGAAATGATATTTATAGAAAGTGTTTACCTTCACACTTGCCTGTTGATTTTGGTGGTGCCTGTGAGCATATGTGCCAATATGTTTGATGGTCTTACTAGTGGAGGCTTTTCTAGCCCGATCTGATAATCCCCCCAAATCCAGTAAACAGAGATAATGAAGTCACCTTGTGACTCCACCTCCCAGCATCATACTCTTAAATAAAAAACTAAAAGGTTGGCTCAATTCTCTGACCTTCTTTTAAAAGTCCATGTATCACCATTTGGCATCTTTAAGTTTGACTCATTCAGGATATTGTGTTCTTTTCATGAGTACACAGTGAGCTAAGGTTCTCTCAAGGGTGTAGCTATGTGCTTAGGAAGGAAGGTTTAGATTTTCTTCTTAGTTCTAATCATTGACAATTAACTTTCTCATTTAAAAAAAAAAAAATTTTGCTTTTTCCTAGGGGTGTAGTACAACTGGAAGATTCGAGTACACCAAGAAAAAAAATATCAAATTGAATGTAAAAGTGGTATTGAGAGTAGTTTAGGACTTTGAGTGACAGAGGGGTGCCTTAGGTACCTGTGCTGTTATTAGGATTAGAATTTGGGGCCATTGTCCTACATGTTAGTTCAAATGAGGTAACAGGCTGGGGACAGACGAACAGACCCCAGCATCTATTATGTACTGCTGTGAGTGTCTTAGCTTGTTTGCAGTTCCTTTAGTAAGTACATGACCTTTTATCTAAGTCAATACTCCCTCTTTTTTCATTTCTTCCAATTATTTGATATATTCTTATCTTCTTTTCCATAAAACGCAAGAAAGCCTCTGATAGAAAGCACTTGTAGCTATTTTTGACTCTATTTCTTCAGGGGAAAGTTTCATATATGTACCGCTGCCTCTAAAAATAATCTCCCCCTGGAGACTAAGTGGCTTATCATGGGTGAAAATCCTAACTTCACTTGTTTCTGAACCTTTGTTTCCAGCACACATAGGTACTGGATAAATAGTAGTTGGATCCTGAATAAATAACAGTAAATAGTAGCTGGTTCCTGAATGAATATGTATGAATGTACGCGTTGAGTATCATAAATAAAAGTCATTAATCAAGCTAGGTGATTACCTCACACCTGTAATCCCAGCACTTTGGGAGGGTGAAATGGGACGATAACCTGAGCCCAGGAGTTTGAGACCAGCCTGGGCAACATAGCAGAGACCCAGTCTCTGCAAAATATTCAAGGATTAGCTGGACTCGGTGGCACAAACCTGTTGTCCTGGCTTCTCAGGAAGCTGAAACTGGAGGATTGCTTGAGCCTAGGAGTTTCAGGTTACAGTGAACTGTGATTGTGCCACTGCACTCCAGCCTGGACAACCCTGTCTCAAAAAAAAAATAAGGAAAGAAAGGCATCAAATGTATATGCCATGAAACAAAGAATAAGACTTTAGTAAGCAGCAAGCAAGAAAGGAGTGGACATGTGCAGAGCGCCACAGAGTGATCAGCAATTCGCCAGCACCCACTGCCAGCAGAGACACGAAGTGAGCACGTTTTGGTGGAAAAATGGCACCAATAGATTTGCTTGCCTCAGGGTTGCCACAATCTTCAATTTGTAAAAAGCGTAATATCTACAGAGTGCAATAAAGTGAAGTGTGGTAAAATGAGGCGAATAATATACTCCACAGGACACTTTTGGAAGATGCTACTGAAGATAGTGACCACTAGCTTTTTAACAGAAATGTCTTCACTTTGAAACAGGATAGCACACTAAGCAAAATGGAATTTGTATTATTTAATCAGTACCTGATTACTTTTATGCACCTTAGCATCTCTCCTTGAGAATTAATAGACCCTTATTCTAGTTCTCAAAGAAGATTCTTGTGAGTTTAGCTAGATGAATCTGGCGCCAAGAACTCGGTCAGTTTACCCCTTTAGTGAACTAAAATGTTAAGTTTCTAAACCTGCAGCAAAGGGCTCAACCTCATAAAGTCTAGGCTGAAACAGTTCAATCTGCTTTTGTCTAGTATGGGCCTTCTAGACTCAGGCCACCACCTCTCTTGCTAATCTTTGTCTGTTTTAGCCCAGGACCTCTTGTCCTGTCACCATCACAGTACTCTCCCCTCGTATCTCGTGTTTTTCCCTACCTTGAGCCACAGCACACCAACGACTCTCAAATTCATGTGTTTAGCTCCAGCTTTCCCCTGACTTCCAGCGTGGCGTTTCTGTCTGCAGTCATCATCTGTATTGCAGTATCCTAGAGGCATCTCAAACTCAGTGTTTCCCAAACTGAGGTCAACCTTTCCCTCTAACCTGTTCTTTCTCCTGAAATATTTAATTTCAGTTTCTATCACTAATTTGTCATTCCTAGTTTCCATTTTCATATGCATACATGACAAGGTCTCCTCCAACTCATATCTGGCTTTAACTCTTGTTAAGCCACAAAAGGAAGTTTTCCAGCAGCCTGTCTTGCAATTCAAGCTTTTCCCTTTAATTTGCTTGTTTGCTTCCTTACAATTCACCCATTCTGGAGGAAGTGGATAAATCCAGGAGGTGAAACCAGAAGACAGCTTGACTACCATCCTTGAAAGCATCTCCTTGCCAACCCCAGCCAGTATCACAAACCAGATTGTACATTTTGACGTTCTCCTCAGAAGGAGTTCCTTGGCCCTCAAGGACACCAAGTGAATTGCTTATAAGTCTTAGCATGAAACCAAAGCAAGAGCTTAGTTTCGCCATGGAGTCCTGGTCTTCCCCAGAAGCTCATCAAACTTCCATAACCCATGACATTAGCATCTTATGTTCCACTCCACTGCCACCCTCACTGTGCCCCTAGCTGGAGATTCAAAGCCCAAGTTCCCTCTCTTGCTGTCTCTTGCTTCAAGGATGTACAATACTGGGATGATTGCTTGGGTACTTACAACATAACACTTAACCATGTTTATTCCATAATTATCCGAGAAGGAGGAAAACTATTAACAATATTTATTGAGCACCTAGTATGACCCAGCTTTTTTATTAGATTTATTAGCTTTACTTACATGATATT
Organism: Perodicticus potto; assembly: GCA_963574655.1. Classification (NCBI taxonomy): domain Eukaryota; kingdom Metazoa; phylum Chordata; class Mammalia; order Primates; family Lorisidae; genus Perodicticus; species Perodicticus potto. The sequence continues at coordinate 61,447 of CAUYRH010009101.1, forward strand.
ATTTCATCTTCATGCCCGCCCTTTGAAAGGGGTATAATCATCTCTAGCTCACACATAAGGAAATAATTCAGAGACATGACGTGCCTTGTCACAAGGTCACACAGCTAATGAGGGGCAGAGCAGGGAGTCACACCTCATCAGTCCGACTCCAACATCTGTGTTCTCCCCTCTCCAGCATGCTGCCTCATGTTTATTTATAGGTCTACCTCCCTCCCACTGACCGTGAACTCCTCCTTGGCAGTGACTAACAGTAATTTGTCGTTGTACCCCCGCTGCATCTGTCACACTCTTATGTAGGGGCTCAAATAACATTTCTCCATGAAAGACGAAAGGAAAGGAGGAAAAGTAAAGGCCCTGGGTTCTGCCTTGCATTTCGTAAGTGCTTAATGAATGTTTATGAATGAACACCAAGGTTTTAGAGAAGCCCTGGAAGCTTCCCCTGAGGCCACTGAGCAGTCTGATTGGCAGGACTCAATTTATCAGCCTCCCCCAGGCAAGCTTGTGAAACAGCAAGAATAATGGCCCTGGAACTAATGTAATTTTAGATGAATCCATTAGAGTCCTTGCCCTGCTGGAAACTGGGACGTAGAATTAAAGTGCCCTTTATAATTTATACTCAAACGCAAATGGGATGTGGAAAGTGAACCCTTGCTTTCTATTCTGATGCCTTTTCCTCTGGCCCTGGAATTGGTTATCGAACTAGCAGAGCTTCTGTGGGGGAGAATAGCGGGGTGATTTAGGAGCAACCCTTACCCCCGTGCAAGAGCTAGATGAGCTGACCCCCCCACCCCCACCCCAGCTATCCGCTAGACTTTCAATTTTACGATTCTATTATTTGGATAACAGGAGGCAGGGATGGGCAGCCAGACTGAGAGAGCAGCTGTCTGATGACATGCCATTGGGTTCCCCAGAGCATATTTCACTGTGGCCCTGCATCCTGTCACTGAGACGCTGTAATAAATCATGACGCATGAAGGTGTCGATGTTTCCAGAGCTGCTGTGTGTAAGAGGAGTCAGCCGGAAGAGTAGGACGTCCATATCCATGGAGCTCCCCTTATGTTAGCATTCACAAGGAGATTTCCAGGTTTCTGCATGGGGCAGAAGCAAAGAGAGAGAGAGTACATTTTAAATTTATGCCATTATCTCATCTCTGGGAAGAAATTGGGAGGCTTGAAAAGTTAAAGACTTCCAAAGCAATTCTCCATCTCTCAAGACCTCATAGGTTTTAGGATCACATGATTTCAGAGCTAGAAGGGAACTGTCATGCATCTTTCTTATTTTGTAGATGAGGGAGCTGGAACACACCTGCGGAAGGGCTGGAAGAAGCAGAGCCCGGGCCAAACTCAGGAGCAGAGAGCTGACATCGCCTGGAGTATTCAGTTCTACTCTGTTTTCTTACTTCTGCCAGTATTTTAGGACTTAGCTTCTTGCTCTGTGAAATAAGAATTCCTATTCTCTACAGACTTGTTTCCAGAATCAAATGAGACAATAAATATGGGATGAAAATGCTTTGCAAATTGTAAGCCATGTTAGGTGTTATAAACCTCTATGCAAATGTAGGCATTATTAACACTGCTGACATTAAAATGTATGTATCTTTTATTTTGTCATCAATATAAATAAACAATGCCAGATTTCCACTCGTCATTGATGGCTTTTCAGTAGACATTTCCTTTCCAACCCTCAGATAACAATTCCTCTTAGTTTTCTTTATAAGCCTTTTTCCTTACTACAAAAAGTGATATTCACTCATTATAGAATTTTAAAATGCCAAAAGACATAAAGAAAAAAATGTCATCCATAGTTCCCAAACCAAAAGAAAATCACCATTAATCTTTTGATATATTTCCTTCCAGCTTTTCCCACGTGTACTTAGCAGAGTTAATGATCGTACTGAATTGCATATTCTGTTTCTAATTTTTTCGTTTAACATTATAATTTATGTGTTTTCTCATGCTACTGAAAATTACTTCCTTTTAATTTCAAAATATTAAAGAGGTACAAATGCATTTGTTACATGGATACACTGTATAATGCTGTATAATGTCAGGTTTTCATTGTGCCTGTCACCAGGACAATGGTCATTGTACTTGACAGGTAAGATTTTAATCTTTCACCCCACCCCCACCTTCCCCCTTCTTAGTTTCCGATGTCTTTTGTGTCTCTTTATGCCTGTGTTATTAGTGAGAACATACGGAGTTTGTTTTTCCATCCTTGAGATACTTCACTTAGGATGATGGTCTCCAGCTCCATTCAAGTTGCTGTGCGACATGATTCCATTCCCTTTCACAGCTGAGTAGTACTCCATGGTGTACAAATACTACTTTTTCTTCATTCACTCATGAACTGATGCGCACTTAGGTTGATTGAAAACTACCTTTAAAATGCTTAATGATTGTATAGCATTTAATCCAATGAATATACCATAGAGTATTTAACCATTCCTTCCTAGTATTGCAAAAATTAACTGTAAATAAAGTTTTATTGTATCTCAATTTATGAACAACCTATTAGAATAGTTTACTAGAAATAGAATCCTAAAAATCTGAATTTTCCTAAGATTTTGATATATTTGTTAAATTGCTTTCAAGAGTTTATTAATTTACAACTAGTCCACCTAAGGTATATTAGTTTCCCTGAAATGCTGTAACAAATTACCACAAACTAGATGGCTCTAAACAACAGAAATTTATTTTCTCACAGTTCTGGAGGCAAGAATCTAAAATCAAGGTGTCATCAAGGTCATGCTCCCCCGAAGTCCCCAGGGAAGAATCCCGCCTTGCCTTTCCTAGCTTCTCATGGTTGCCAACAATCCTTGGGGCTCCTTGGCTCATGGCAACATAACTCCATTCTGCCTCCCCCTTCCATATCCTTTGCCCCTAGGATTTGTGTGTATCTGAATTTCTTTCCTTAAAAGGACGCCAATGTCTGGAGTTAGGGCCTGCTCTAATTCAATGATGTCATCTTATCTTGATTACATCTGCAAAGACCCTATTCCTAAATAAGGTCATATTCAAAGATACAATGGGTTGAACTTCAATGTAACACTCGAGGGAACACAGTTCAATCCACAGTAAGTGGTATGTGCAAGTTCCCATCTAATCACGTGGTTTCCAGCCATATCATGTCGTCTTTTAATTGCATCACTTGCATACTGAAGTCGGACAATGGATTTCCACAAAGATCTTCATTGTGATGAGCATGGTGGTATGACTACATTGTAGGTTTTTTTCTTTTTCTTTTTAGGTTAGAGTCCACTTTACATAACTAGGCTTGGTATCCGTGTTGATTTTGAGAGTAGAACTGATCTACTTTTGATGTGTACCTGTATGCCATCCCTGCTATGGGTGCAAACCTACCCAGAACTCTGGGGAGGAGCTTCTATCAGGAACTGTTCGGAAAAGGAGGAAGCTCAGGAATTTAGGAATGAGAGTTTAGGAAGCTCAGGAGTTTGGCACTGTGTCACCTTGAGTAATGTACTTCATGTCTCCAGCCTCAGTTTTCTCCTCTGTTAAATGAGAATACAAAACAAGGATGAGTTAAGCACTTAACCCAGCACATAATAAATACTCAGTATCTGTTAGTTATGGCTAATCATGGTGATTAATGCTGTCATTATTGTTGTCATTATCATCCTGATGCTGGGCCTTCCTAGTTTTTCTATAATAAGGCTCTGTCAACTTTCCCTAGCATGCCATTTCTGGGCACTATTCCTGGGGCTCAAGTATTTTCTGTCTGGGCTCTGACTCTACAAGCACAGTCATTTATTGTCTCTGTTTCCAATATGTACTTTGCCTGTCTGGTTTCTTACTTACCCATATGTCTCTAGGCCCTTGCAGGGTCTTAAGAGCTGTTGCCAGATTTTTCCCTCATGCTTGTGGGTATTCTCCACTACAGAACTAAACCCTCTGTGCTTAATCATATTTCAGAACTCCAAACCTGACCTGAACATCCAGAATTTGCTTCACACAGGAGTCCCCCTGCCTGCTCTGCTATCAGATATTGCCAAGTGTATTCCTTTAACCCGCCCTTCCCTTGTAATCATTATGGTACATTGTGATTTTCTTGCTGACCAGTGTCTGGACAATACCAGGCCCAGATCCTTTCTCTTACCCTGTCCAATCTCTTCTCTTTTCAAGGCCTGGATTCAGCAATTAACTTCGCTAGAATTATCCACATTCTTAGCTTTAAAAACATCCTTCAGTATCTTATACAATAATTCCTAGAGTAAAAAAACTAAAATGACATTTCCTCCCGATTCAACATCATAGAGATTGGAACAGGAAAAAAAAGAACAGTCAATGGTAAGAAGGCCTGGGGTCGTACAATATTACACAAATTCTCTCCCAATTCTAGCCAGGTGACAAATTACTTACTTCACTTAATAAGGTGAAGGAATTATGAAACTCATCTATACATGTTTTATCTTGTGTATTTGTTTCTTGAGGGTGCCTGCTTAGGGTAACTACAGTAAAATTCATTAAAGATGACTTTTATCTTTCTTAATGTCTCCTTGACCTCCCTTCATGCATATTCATTATGTCATTAACAGAAAGTCTCTGCCCCTCAAGACAGCAGATATAGGACAATGAAGCTGCCACAACCCAGAAGTGTGCGGTAAAGTATCACACTTTAAATGATGATGTTCCACACACCCAAAGCTTAGTTTTACGTTTCAGCCTCATTGCCCTATATCACTATACTTAACATTGTCTAAGTGGAGCCAAACATCTTCAAATACTCGGACACCAGAGCTGCCCCTGTTGTCCTTTCCAGGGCCCCATAAGAATAAGATCTTTTAATTCAAGAAAACAGCTATGGAATTTCAAGAAGCAGTTAAAAATGTTAAGACTTTAGTTTTGATCAAGGCAAATTTCCAGAGGCAAGAGAAATGATGCCATACTGGATCTGCCCCCGCTCTCCAGTTGTAGCTCATTTCTATGGTTTGTAATTCATAGTTAATGTTACATCACATGCCCCATGTGCAAGTTTACACATATCCACACACACTTGTCTATTGAAAACCCTAAGTGTGCCATTCCTATACTCAAGTTTACAAACTGGCCATGGCACTGCTTAAAGACTTCACCTCATCATACTTTATCAGGTGGACTGGTATAAGCAGTACTACCACTAGTAGTAGCACTAGGATAAGAAAGTTTTCCCTCTGGGTCCTTAAAGTCACACACTCTTTTAATTATAAAATATAGCATCCAGGATAGTGCTGAGCTCAAGCTCAGGTCAAGAAATAACTCCAGGGTAGAACTCTAGGAAACTGAGAGCTCGGCTGCTGTTACTGTTGATGCTTGATTCTTTTTTTTTTTTTTTTTTTTGAGACAGAGCCTCAAGCTGTCACCCTGGATAGAGTGCTGTGGCATCACAGCTCACGGCAATCTCCAATTCCTGGGCTCAAGCGAGTCTCTTGCCTCCGCCTCCCAAGTAGCTGGGACTACAGGCGCCTGCCACAACGCCTGGCCATTTTTTGGTTGCAGCC
>CAUYRH010009105.1:0-68183 GCA_963574655.1 Perodicticus potto
AATTGTTTTCACATAGTAAATGAGAAAATATCATGAATGTTATATTAATCAGGTTGATAAAAATATCTCCAATTGTATGTGAAGCCCACACACTGTACTCCTTGACTGAATTATTGTACACAGCTATGACTCAAAAAAAAAAAAAAAAGCATACTGAAACACCGTCCCTACTCACCTGATCTGGCCCCTAGTGACTTTTTTTTTTAGCCGAAGGTAAAGGAAATATAGAAAGGAAGAAATTGTGATGACATGAAGGACATCAAGGGTGATATGACAATATTTCTGATGACCATTCCAGAAAAAGAGTTCCAAAATTGCATTGAAGGGTAGACTAGGTGCCAGCATTATTGCATAGCTTCACAAGGGGGGTATGTGGAAGGTAAACAGTAACATTCAGCAATGAGTCATGTAGCACTTTTTCTAGGATTGCTTCCCAAACTTAATTGTCAGACCTTGTATAGTGGTATGTCATTAAGGTTTTAATTTACATTTCCTTAATAGCTAATGGTATTGAGTTTATTTGCTATCCATATATCTTCTTTGTTTTTCTCTTTTGATTTTAATTTATTGTTAAGAGTTTGTCATGTATTCTGGATACAAGTCTTTTATCTGAAATGTGATTTGCAAACATTCTTTCCCAATCTGTAGCTTATCTTTTAGTGTTCTTAACAATGCATTTTGATTAAGTCCAATTTATTCATTTTTTTCATCTTTGGAAAAATTTGGTGTCAAATCTAAGAACACCTTGCCTGACCCAAGGTCTTGAAGATTTTTCTCCTAAGAGTTTTTTGTTTTGTTTTGTTTTGTTTTTGAGATAGAGTCTCACTACATTGCCCTTGGTAGAGTGCTGTGGCATCACAGTTCACAGCAACCTCAAACTCTTGGGCTTAAGCGATTCTCTTGCCTCAGTCTCTCAAGTAGCTGGGACTACAGTTGTCCACCACAACAGCCAGCTATTTTTTTGTTGCAGTTGTTTTAGCTGGCCCTGGCCAGGTTTGAACCTGCCACCCTCAGTGTATGTGGCTGGCACCCTGCTGACTGAGCTAAGGGTGCCTCCCTCTCCTGAGAGTTTTATAGTTTGATGTTTTACATATATATTTATTATTCATTTTGGTTAGTTTTTAAATAAGGTATGGAATGTAGGTTGGTGTTTTGTTTTTTTTTTGCACATATGATGTTCAGTGGGTATGGAACTATTATTGAAACATTTGTTCTTTCTCCATTGAACTGCCTTTGAACCTTTGTCAAAATTAATTTTACCATATTCTTGTGGACCTATTTTGGATTTTTCTATCCTGTTCTATAGATATTTTCTATTGTTCTGTGGAGCATGTGTTTGGTTGTTTGCCAATACTGCAATGACTACTGGAGCTTTAAAACCAAGTAATATGAATTCTTGAAATTTGTTCTTTTTTTCAAAATTATTTTGGTTATTCTAGTTCCTTAACCATTCCATATACATTTCAGAACAGGGTTGTCAATATGCACAAAGAATCTTGTTGCAATTTTAATTGGGAATGTGCTTAGTCTATAAGTCAATATAGGGATTTACTGACATAAGTAAGTCTTCCAATCTGAGAACATGGTATGTCACTTTATTTAGATTTTCTTTGATCTCTTTCATTGGTGTTTTATATTTTTTAGCATATAGAATAGGCACATGTTTTACTACATTTATACCTAAATATTTTATTATTATTATTATTTTTGGCCAGGGTCAGGTTTGAACCCATCACCTCCAGTATATGGGGCCAGCGCCCTACTCCTTTGAGCCACAGGTGCCGCCCACTAAGTATTTTATTTAATTAATTAATTAATTAATTTTTTAGAGACAGAGTCTCACTTTATCGCCCTCGGTAGAGTGCCGTGGCGTCACACAGCTCACAGCAACCTCCAACTCCTGGGCTTAGGCGATTCTCTTGCCTCAGCCTCCCAAGTAGCTGGGACTACAGGAGCCAACCACAATGCCCAGCTATTTTTTGTTGCAGTTTGGCCGGGGCTGGGTTTGAACCCATCACCCTCGGTATATGGGGCCGGTGCCCTACCCACTGAGCCACAGGTGCCACCCTAAGTATTTTATTTTTGAAGGCCCTTATAAATGTTGTTTTTTTAAATATCAGTTTCCAACTGTCCATTGTTATTATATAGAAATTCAGTTGATTTTGTGAATTAATCTTTTGTGTTATGACCTTGCTCAACTCACTCATTAGTTCCAGAGGCTTTTTTAAAACAGATTTTCTATGTACATGACCACTGAGGAAGTTCACTTTTATTCTTAGTTTGCCAAGATTATTTTTGTAGTTATGCATTAATGTTGAATTCTGTCCAATATATTTTCTTCAGAGATTGATATAATCCTGTGACTCTTTGTTGTTGTTGGTAAATCTATGTGATAGTTAACCTTATGTGTCAACTAAGGGTGACTTGGAGGGTGCTTTGGGATGAAATTAACATTTAAATCAGTGAATTTGGGGTAAAGTAGATTGCCCCCAATAATGTGGGTAGACATCATTCAATCAGTTGAAAATCTAAGTAGAACAAAAACAGAGGAAGAAAAAAATCTCTAACAGATTGCCTTCTGCTTCTTCTGCATCATTGGCTCTCCTGGGCCTCGTCTACTGGCCTTCAGAATAGACTAGAACTGCATTACTGACTCTCCTCTCTTAAGTCTGCCAGCCCACATCGCAGATTTGGGCTTCTCAGACTCCATAATCTCAGGAGCCAATTCTTTATTAAAAAACCTTTACACACACATACACACACACACACCTATTAGGTCTGTTTCTCTGGATAACCTTGACTAATACAGATTTTGGTGCAAAGAGTAGTTGGTATAAGAACAAAATCTTAAGAATTACTTTTCCAAATTGGTTCTGGGGTTTCTGGAGTTGGTCTGTAATCTCATCAGATTTAAAGACACTGATGACCATTTCCAGTAGCAAAGAGAGTGCTGATAGTTCATGGAGTGATCTGGTAATAGAGAAAGGCAAAATATCATTGTTGGATACTCGTAATCAAACACTTACTTATAAGAAGCAAGGATCAGAGTGATTGTGTATATAATACTTCGAACATTTTTGTCAAACTAACAAGTATAATGAGATTGGCTGGTTGCCTTTGCTAATGTTGCTAGACAATGTGGGAAAAGGAAAAGATAAGCTCAAGGATATGAATTCCCAGCTCAAATGCTGAATTAATAACCCAAGGCCTGTATGACTGCCCAGTCATCTTCTGTAGATTCAGGGGGGAGATTGCCAAAAAACAAACCCAAAATCTCATCCTGCAAGTAGCTGACTTATCAATGTAAATTAAATTCCCAACCTTGCAGACTGTTAAATGAGGGCATTTACTGGAAATGAACAAGATCACAAAAGTTAAAACTATATAAGAAAGTTGAAATGAAACCCTAATGGAGCTGAAGACATTGAGCCCCTAAGTTCTGATAAGACTTGTCAGTAGAAGCAGCATCTCTGCCTGTAAAGAAGGCAGTCTTCACACCCTACTCTGAGATTAACCCTGAATTGTCTGAGGAAACTGTAGTGGCCTCCTCTGAGGCAGTTGCCTTGAAAGACAATGCTCTTCTTCTTCATGACCCACCCCCACGGGGCTTCTTTGTTTCTAAACTATAATTAGAATTAAGTACCAACAGGCTGGTAAGGTGAGGTAGGAAGTGTGACCCATGAAGTGATATGCTACACTCCAAAAGAACTACTTCAATTATTCTAATTTGTACAATCAGAAATCTGGTGAATATGTGTGGGAATGAATTTTATGAGTGCAGGATAATGATTGAAGGAAGATAAAATTGAATCAAGGATAAATTTATTCATAAGGGCCCACTAAGCAGAGACTCTGCGTTTAATATTTCAACTCAGGGAGCTATGAAGGGCTTTTAGCATTTTGGCTAGTTGGGTGGCTGAAATGAGGATAAAAAAGGATAAGAAAGCAATCCAGGGTGAGTGAGTTAGAAATACTAGACTTGCCTTGCTATTCTAGATTAAAAGGTATTCATTCAAAGGCTTAGTGAGATTGGACAGTTAGAATGGATTTGGCATTGAAGGCCTATTCACACATGCTGAAGGGTCCAGAAGACACACCTTTCACCATGAGTGTGAGAAATAAATTTGGGAGAGAAGCCCCAGTACCCTTGAAGTGCTCTGTGATCACTTTTCTTGGTGGGCCAGCATTTACAGTGGGAACTATGGTTACTGAACTGGTAAATCTAAATGCAATGGTAGTACCTGTATCCCAAGGAAGCAGGAGCCAAGTTATACACTTAACTGCCAAAGGCAAGGTGGGCAAAATTACCAAAATGGACAGCAGACTCAAAGCAGCAATCAGAATAGTCTGACTCATGTGAATTATGGTGCTGGCTGGTAATTATCATAGCATTCTTAGAAGTGAAATAGACAGGAAGCCTACTAAATTCTTGCTTGATCTGCATAAGGACAAAAGCTCTAGGCCAACTAAACAAAAGTCTAGTCCAAATCATTAATATGGAGAATCATGACCCTTCAATCAATTCCCTGATTTGAGCCAAATTATAGACCCAGAACTCTTTGAATGAAGAGGAGGCTGAGTACCCTTGAGGAAGACCCAAGGACAATGCCCAAAATTTTGCAAGAGATTTACAGTCTTTTAGAAGGGTAACTGTGTATTGGGGAAAAGAAAGTAGATTTTTTAGGGATGACTAGACACTGGCTCTTAACTGGTACCACTGTTACTGGAATTTCTTCCTCAGTAGGTCCTTGGTCTGGGGGATTCAAAGAATGAACCCATGGACCACAGATCAGTGGTAAGATAAGATTTTATTAGATAGAAAAGAATACAGAAGCAGTAAAAATGGATACCAGAGCCTCTGGCAAAGGGGAAGACCTAAGTTGGAAGTCTCTCACATGGACCCTTTGTCTAGGGGTATATATTACATTTTTAGCCAGGGCTGGGTAGGTGGAAAAACATCTTTTCAAAGTTAACAAGTACATTAACAAATGAATGAAATGCAGCCCCTCCTCTACTAGGGCAAGTTTATCTCAGGGAAGGGATTAGGACGTGTGCTCTGTACTCAAGGTGGAATTACCCAAAATGTTTCAGGCAGCTTTGTTCTTGATCTTGCTAGAACCCAGAGGATGTGGCCTAAAAAAGGCAGCCTGTTTGTGCTTAGAAATGGGAGCCTGATTTCTGAGCTTACCTGGGCCTAGAGAATGAGGGAATCACTGTCCAGTCCTGAGTGGGGGAATCCCGAATCATCACTTATTCCAAGTGACCCAAAACATCACTGTGGCCCGCCAATGTAGGGGCTTTTAGTTCTGTTCAGGTGATGAAGTTTTAGTTCAGTTCAGTTTTTCAGTGGATCTGGTGAGTCCCAGAATCTATCCTGTGGTTATTTCTCTAGTTCGAGAATACATGATTGGAATAGCTACATTTAGCAGTTGGCAAAATTCTTACATTGGATGCCTGACCTGTGAAGTGAGGGCTATTGTGGTTGAAAAGTCCAAGTGGACACCATGAGAGCTGCCTTCACCAGGAAAACAATAAATCAAAAGCAATAGTGTACCACTGGGGCGACTGTAGAGATTAATGCTCCCATCACAGATTTGAAAGATGTAGTGGGGGAGATTCCCACTGTGTCTCCTTTCAACTTGCCTATTTGGCCTGTGCAGAAGACAGAGGGAACCTGGATAATGGTAGCAGATTCTTGTAAACCTAATCTGGTGGTGACTTTCACTTTAGCTGCTTTACAAATATGGTTCAATTGCTTTATATTACCACAACTCTGGTACCTTATATGTGGCTATTGATCTGGCAAATGCCTTTTCTCCATCCCTATTGAAAAAGACCACCAGAAATAGTTTGTTTTCAGCTGTCAAAGCTAGCAATACACTTTGTTGTCCCATCTCAAGGGTATGTCATCTCTCTAGTCCTATGTTTTAATTCAGTTCACAAGGATCTTGACTGCCTTTTCCTTCCACAAGATATCACACTTGCCCATTGCCTTGATAACTGTTAAGATGGTTAGTCTTTATAAAAGAGAAATCCACAGGGTGCCCGCTAATAAGCCTGCTAGTCTAAAGAAGATCATGGTGCTGATAATGCCGAGGTCTTGAGTTCAATTCCCATATAGGTCACTAAATGTCAGGGTGGAAAGCTCAGTAAGCACTCTGCGTGGGATGAGAAAAGAATGCCTCTAGACCAAAATTAAGCTACAAAAGTATAAACTTTGTTTTATATTCTTAGAAGGAGAGAGGGAGTGAGAGAAGGAAAGAGAGAAAGAAAGAAAGAGGTGTAACATCCCAAAGAAAGAAATGAAGAATGCCGGCAGTTGAGACCAGTGGTTGCTGAATTGAAGGGGAACAAAGAAGAAAAAAGTAATCACAGCCAAAGTCACAATGTACTGTGAATGTGGATGCTCTTCAGCAAGGTTGAAGACTTTTTCTGGGCATTTCTGATCCTGAGGCCCGAGGTTCACACCTCATTGTCTGGGAGTTTTTCAGGAACCACTTTAGCCTAAGAAACAAATGATAAAAGGTGAATTCAGTCTGCTAGGTCTAAGGATTATAAAGAAAATGTACATTTCCTCTTTGTCTGCTGGGCTCCTCAGTGGTTTGTGGAAACAGAAATCCACAAGGTGCCTGCTATTAAGTCTGCTAGTCAGAGAAAGAAAGCAGGTGGAGAGAGAGGGCGGGAGAGAGAGAAAAAAAGCGAGAGAGATTAGTCCTTACTGAAAAACTATGAGTTAATAACTTCCCTACTATTTCGCTATAAAGAGCAACCATCCTTACAATGGCATTGTGCTGACTGGACCTACTGAGCAAGAAATGTGACTTTTCTAGACTTATTGGTAATACATTTACATGCCACAGGTGAGAAACAAATATTACAAAAATTCAGGAGCCTCAGGTGGCGCCTGTGGCTCAGTGAGTAGGGCGCCGGCCCCATATACTGAGGGTGTTGGGTTCAAACCCGCCCCAGGCCAAACTGCAACAACAACAACAACAAAAAATTCAGCAGCCTCAACTTCAATGAAATTTCCAGGGATCCAGTGGAATAGGGAATGTTAAGATAATCCTTCTAAGATAAGGATAAGTTTCTATCTGGCCCCTCCTACAACCATAAAAGACTGGTTGTGCCTCCTGGGCCTGTTTGGATTTTGGAGACAACGTATTCCTCATTTGGGTTTGTTACCCTGGACCATTAACTGGATGTCCCCAAAGCTGGTAGCTCTGAGTGCAGCCCAGAGTAAGATAAGACTCTACAACACCACCCTGAGATATTGTCTAACTCCAATGAGAATGGCCTGTATCACAAAATCTCAAAACTGCAGATGCGGGCGTGGATGTGGAGAGAAAGGAATACTTTTACACTGCTGGTGGGACTGCAAACTAATACAACCTTTTTGGAGGGAAGTATGGAGAATCCTCAAAGAATTCAAATTAGACCTCCCATTTGATCTTGCAATCCCATTATTAGGCATCTACTCAGAAGAAAAAAAATCCTTTTATCACAAGGACATTTGCACTAGACTGTTTATCACAGCTCAATTTACCATTGTCAAAATGTGGAAACAGCCTCAATGCCCACCAACCCAGCAATGGATTAACAAGCTGTGGTATATGTATACCATGGAATACTATTCAGCCATTAAAAAAGTTGGAGACTTTAAATCTTTTGTATTAACCTGGATGGAGGTGGAACATACTCTTTTTAGTAAAGCATCACAAGAATGGAGAAGCAAGAATCCAATGTCTAGACCTCTCATTTGATCCTGCAATCCCATTACTAGGCATCTATCCAGAAGAAAAAAAAGAATGGTGGAATGGCTGCTTAAAGGTCAGTTACAGTTCCAGCTAGGTGACAATATCTTGCAGGGCTAGAGCAAGGCTCTCCAGGAGGCTGTACGTGCTTTAAGTCAGCATCCAACATATGGTGCTGTTTCTCTCATAGCCAGGATCAAAGGGGTGGGAATGGGAGTGGCACCACTCAACATCACCCTAGTGACTCACTAGCAAAATTTTGGCTTCCTATCCCCATGACTTTATTTGTACTCTTTTGGCCTAGTGGTCTAAATACCAAAGGGAAGAATGCTTCCACCAAGAAACACAACACCGATTCCATTGAACTAGAAGTTAAGACTACCAACAGAACTTTTTTTACTTACATTTCAGATTAATATGAGGGTACAAACAATTAGGTTATGATGTTTATGTTATTAGGTAGAGTCCTTGTTCTCGTTGGGTCCTGAACCCAGGAGGTGTGCCATGTAGCCTTACGTTGTGCCCGTTAGCCAACTGACCATTTTGGACTCATGCCTCTGAATTGAGAGGCAAAGAAAGAGTTACTATGCTGTCTGGGGTGATTGATCCTGACCAGCAAGGAGAAATTGGATGCTACTCCATAATGGAGGAAAGGAAGAGTGTGTCTAGAATACAGGAGCTCTCTTATGGAAATGATTTTCAACTGATGTGCTACAAAAAATTTTAAAGATAGTTAATTAAATTATTTTCAAAAGAAGTTCAAAGTACAGTAAATATATTCTTTTCTTTACTCTTTTTTTTTGATCAACATAATTTAAGTGTGCTGTGGAAGTTACATTCAAGTGTGCCGTGAGATAAAAGAGGTTGAAAGACACTAGACTAGGGTGTCTCTTACTATTAGCAAACCTTGTGATTAAAGTCAACGAAGAACTCTTAACAACCCAATCCAGGCAAGACTACTAATGGTCCAGACACTCGGGACTGAAGGTTTGGGCACCCTGCTAGACAAAGAACTACTATGGAGGTAATTGCTGAAGGCAAAGGGAATAGGAAATGGGTAATGGAAGAAGGTAGTTATGAATACCAGCTATGATTTTGGATCACTTACAGAACCTATAGGTTCTGTCCAGAAATTGGATTGTAATTGTGAGCGTCTCCTCCTTATTTTTTTATAAGTTTGTGTGTGTATGTATGTATATGTATCAAATATCTTTGTTTTCTTCCCTCTCTTATCCCTTTATTATATAAGATAAGGTGTATTGACTTTGCATCATGGCATCTAAATATTGTTAATTTTATATCATAGTATTTAAGTTACAGGGTATCAAGGAAAAGAGTAAACATCATGTGAGGACTTTGCATCCTCTTCTGGGGAAAAAGTGCATTTTCAGATGTGTGCGACATAATCGTATCCTAAGGAGAGGCATATGTGTGCCAAGCTGACAAGAGGTGGACATGTGGTGCTTAACTTTATGTGTCAATCTGGAGAATATTTTTGGATGAGATTAACATTTAAATCAGTGAACCTTAGGTAGAGAAGCCTATCCCACAATGTTGACAGGTCTCATTCAATTAGTTGAAGGCCTGAATAGAAGAAGAAAACTGGCGTCCCTGGGCAAGGAAAACTTCTCCAGCAGGCAGACTTAGAACCTCGTCTGCATCATTAGTTGTCCCAGATCTTGAGCCTGCTGGTTCACACTGCAGATGTGGGCTCCCCATCCTCAATAATCATGTGAATCAATTCCTTATGGTAAATCTCTCTCTCTCTGTTGATTTTGTTTCTCTGGAGAATCCTGACTAATACAGTCTATTAATGTGGTGAATCACATTCATTATTTTCAAATGTTGAGTCATCTTTATCTTAGGATAAACTTCACTTGATTATTCTTTTTATAGATTGCTTTATTCAATATGCTAATATTTTGTTGAGGATTTTGGGGTCTATATTCCTAGGGATATAGGTTTGTGGTTTTCTTTTCTTATACATGTCCTAGTTTGGTTTTGGCATGAAAATAACATGGGCCTACTAAGGTATGTTGGAAAGTATTCTCTTCTTTTCTATATTCTAGAAGAACTACGTTTTTTTCCCCTTAAAAATTTGGCCAAATTCACCAATGAAACCACTTGGGGTTGGAGTCTGCTTTTTAGAAGTTTGGTGTTTTTTCGTGTGTGTGTTTTTTGTTTTGTTTTGTTTTTTATCACCCCTAGTAGAGTGGCACGGCGTCATAGCTCATAGCAACCTCAAACTCTTGGACTTATGTGACTGTCTTGCCTCAGTCTCCCAAGTAGCTGGGACTACAGGTGCCTGTAACAATGACCGGCTATTTGTTGTTGTTGTCATTGTTTAGCAGGCCTAGGGTGGGGTTCCAATCCACCAGCCCTGGTGTATGTGGCTGGTGCTGTAGCCACTAAGCTATGGGCACCAAGGCATATTTTTTTTTAACTGCAAATTCACTTTTTAAAATGTATTTACATGGCTATTTAAATAGTCTACTTCTTTAATTTTGGTAATTTATGGCCCATTTCATCTAAATTATTAAATTTAGGTGTATAACTTGTTCATAGTATTTCTTTATTATCCTTCTCATGTCTTTAAAGCCGTTCTTCTTTTCCTCTGATGTTGAAGCTTTGTTTCTTCCCTTATTTCTTCTTGGTCAATCTGGCTATAGGTTTATCATTTTTATTTGCTTTTTTTTTTTTAAAGAACAGCATCTGATTTCTTTGATTTTTGGAAGTTTTTTTTATGTTTTAAATTTTACTGATTCCTATTCTCTTCTTTATTGTTTGTCCCCTTCTTGCTTTAGGTTTATTTTGCTCTCTTTATTTCCCTGGTTAATTTAGTAGGAAGCTTAAATTATTAATTTGAAACTTTTCTTCTTTTATAGTATTGGTACTTGATATCATAACTTGTCCTCTAAACAATGCTTTAGCTCCATCCCACCCATTTTTATATGCTGTATTTTCATTTTTTTCACTTCAAAATATTTTCTAATTTTTCTCAGGACTTGCTTTTGTCCTATAGATTATTTAGAAATATGTTATTTAATTTTTAAATGTTGGGGACTTTCCAGCTATCATTCGAATATTGATTTTTGTGTGTGTGGTTTTTGGCCAGGGCTGGGTTTGAACCTGCCACCTCTGGCATATGGGGCCAGCACCCTACTCCTTTGAGCCACAAGTGCTACCCTTGAATATCAATTTTTAATTTAATTCCTTTATGGCCACAGGTCATAACTTGAATGATTTAAATCCTCACATCTTTAATGTGGTTCAAAAATTAGAATAAGATTTTATTTTGTGAATGTTCTATACATACTTTTTTTTTTAGAGACAGAGTCTCACTCTGTCACCCTCGGTAAAGTGCCATGGCATCACAGCTCACAGTAAATTCCAGCTCTTGGGCTTAGGTGATTCTCTTGCCTCAGGCTCCCAAGTAGCTGGGACTACAGGCGCCTGCCACAATACCCGTCTATTTTTTTGTTGCAGTTAGGCTGGGGCTGGGTTTGAACCTGCCACCCTCAGTATATGGGGCCGGTGCCCTACTCACTGAGCCACAGACACCACCCTCTGTATATACTCTAAAAGAATGTCTGTTCTGCTCTTGTTGGATGGAATATTCTATTTAGGTCAACTAGGTCAAGTTAGCCAATGGTATTCTTCATGTCTTCTCTATACTTGCTGATTTTCTGTCTGTTAATTACTGAGAGGAAGATTTAAATCAAGAACTGTAACTGTAGATTTTTTTGTTTCTCTTTTCAGTTTGATCTGCTTTTGGTTTATGTATTTTGAAGACCTGTTGTTTGGGACATTACATCTAGGAATGTTGTGTCTTCTTTAAATGCATACTTTTTTAATATTTAAAAATAATTTAAATTTAAATATAAAATAAAGTGACAATTAAAGAGAAATCATAAGAGATTATTCCTTTTTTAAAGAAAAACTTTATTGGAGGGTAATTGGTGGGGCCACACCTATGGTGCATCTCGGAAGGGTACAGGCTAACCTTACTAAATGCAGAATACAAATGTCTTCATATAATAACTGAGAAAATGCCAGGAAGGCTGTGTTAATCAGTTTGATGAAAATAGTTCAGATTGTATATGAAACCAGCATACTGTACCTCTTGATTGCACTATTGTACACAGTTATGATTTAATAATAAAGATAATAAAATAAAAATAAAATGAAAAAAAAGAAAAACCTTATTATTAATATATACTCTCATTTACTTTTTGAAGTATAAGGCCTCTAGAAATAATGTTATATTATGCACTGCTGCATCCCAACTTTGATTCAATGTCTTTTTCCTTTCTAAATACCACCCTTTGCTCTGTACGCTAAGTGTAGGTCCTCATTTTGCTTAATGTAATTCCTAAAATCAAAGGTAGGATTATTTTTCCCTTTGTGCCCCAAAGCCACAGTCAAAAGTAGTCAGTGTCTCCCTTTTTTTGTCTCCCTCCTTCTGCATGTGCCTTACTTCTAAAAGACGCCAACTCCTACGGCAAGACAAACACTGCTAAATCTCAAAACTGCCAAGCAAAAGCTCTGCTTTCCCATGCAGCCTCACTGCCAGTTATTTTCAGGCAAGTGCTGGGACATGTTCTTCCAGAGTTCCCCAAAGTGACCAACTATGATGTGTCAGCTATGGCAGGGGAGGGAGGGAAAGCAAGGGGAAAAGAGAGGAACATTTTGCCTCACACCAGTCTCTGAAAACTGAAATTTAAAAAACAGATTGTTCAGAAGAACTGTTCTAAGCATTGTTAGAATCTGTCTGGAAAACACTTAACATTTTAAATTTCTTCATATTATGCTGCCGAGGTAACTAAGAAAGGTGCCACCTTGGGTAGGAGATTTGAGGCCTGGTGGTTTGGTCCTGGAGCTATTCCTGCCTGCTCTAGCCCACTGCACCTTCTCCAGTCTTTTAGTCTCAATGGCCGGAGGCCCCTGAGCTGTCATCCATGTCTCCCTACACTTTGGACATCTGCTTCAAGAACCACCCCAATTAAAAGGGCAGGAAACCCCAGAGGCTGTTTACCAGGTCCCCTACAGACTGTGAAGTGAACATCTGATACCTGGCCAGGGAAGAATAAACTCGCCTTAGCTCATAGTTACGTGTTTAATAGGTCCCTGTGTATTTATTTATAGTGTCCCTGTTGGTTGGAATTGAAGTTTAAATAGTTGACAGGAAATAATGCCTTCCTGCCTGATATTCCAAATTCATCCAGAGCCAGAGGGTGAAAACGTGGGCTATAGTTTCCAGGTTGGTTTACCGTCTCTATAAATAAGCATAATGTCTTTATTCATGAAGGACCCCCTGCCTCCAAATAAGCAAAGTTTGGATAATTGATGTCCTTGATAAACAACCAGTGTGGGGGAAGCAGGCCTCTTGGCCCTGGAGGCTCTTGGTGAGTTCTGGGTGTCTTCAGCTACTGGTGACCAGGGTGGACGAACAAGTCCCACGGCCACACACCATTGAGGCCACAGGAAGCTGGGAGCTCACAAATCCTTGGGCACATGTAATTAGCCTGAGGAAGCCCACTGCACATGTTCTTTAGCTGTGCTTTAGGAAGAGCTTGAGAGCAATGACCCTAAGTGGCTTGATTAGACTCAAGAAGGGAACTGCCTAATAAAATCAATTGGCTTTTTACGTGATAGGAAAAGAGCAAGAGTGTTTAGAGCCTTGAGAGGTCAGCACTGCCCTGCCTCAGTGCTTGCTGGGGACAACCTGCAACTCCAGACCCCCCAGTGCAAGAAGAGCCATAACACATGACAGGTGCCCAGGAAGATCATACCCAGGACTGGCACCAGGGCCATTGTATTGGTGCCTGAGCTTTAACTACCTGCATGGTGTCTGCAAGCCCAGCTGAACACAGCTGGGAAGAGCATATTCTAACCCCGAAGCTAGCATTTCATGGCACCATCCTTTCCTGTGCTTCTGTGGTCTGTTTCCAGGTTCAAGAAAGGATGCCCAGAACATCCTGGACCACTGAAGTCTACTGATTGCCACCAACCTCAGGCAAAAAGGCCACTAGCCCTCACTGTGATTGAATGGCAATGCCACAAAGGGAGAGGGGCGTGGCTCACTGTACCCACTGGCTACATGGCTGTCAAGAACCCTTCCAAAGCACACAGACTGGAGATTGGTTGTTTGTCCCTTGGTAGCTATGTACATGATGTCTTCAGAGAAGACTTTTTTACCCCTTTATATCTTTCTGTTTTTAACTTGGTTGTTAAATACATGACGTTGTTTACTCTGCCTTATTTGGGCATCAAGGGAAATGCTGCAACCTATTTGTGGGGATAAACACAAAAGCAAACATTCATAGAAGGGACATTCGAGGACAGCTGAAACTGTTTAACTTGTTGCCTGTTACTAAGGAGAAGTGGGTTCTACCCTGGCTACCTGTGATGTATGGTGGAAAGGGGCCCTAGGCAGGCAGCAGGGCCAGTCACGCGAGGACATCTCTCGAGGCCCAGGCCACCCCCCTTAACTGAGCCCAGGACAGTGACACTGGGCAGGGCACGCAGGATTGCTGTTCCCTTTCTGGCATCAGTTGGGCAGGCAACTGAGGGGCCTACCGGGAGAAGACAGTGGCTGATTGTCTGACTGAAAACAAGCCCGTGGGATTGTGTGTCGTGGAGAAGGGACCTGTGTCTGATCTCAGTCCACAGTGACCTGGGACACCTAGATCCTCTCAGAACTCTGCTTCCAGGTTTCCAGCTGAATGGCACAACAACGTTTATAGCCCCCACACCCTGGGGGTAGGTGCCCCATGACCCAGACACACCTGAAGGCAGAGAGGGCTGGTGCTTGTGTTATTAGACCCCAGGCTGCAGGGCCCTGCAAGCTTGTTCCAGGCAAGCTGTGAACAGGTATGCACCAATAGACACACACACCTGGGCCATTCTCCTCACAGATACAAAGATACTTCCTTGGAGGAGGCATTTTATATATGCCAGTAGTGATAACGGCAAAGATAATGATAAGGAAAGCCCAGGGATGGCTGGGTTTCTTGTCAACGAAAATGAAGTTTATTCCAGGCCTCCATCACCTCTCCCATAGGTGTGAAGCGGTGGAGCGCCGAAGCCCAGGAATCTTTTGTTTGGAGAGAATATTCTGGAATTTTTGGACAATTCTTAGAGCCCAGCTATAATGTCTGAAATATCTGCACCAAGCAGAAAACACTGGATGCCATGAGCAGCAACTACGTGCTCTGTATACCCAGGAGTCTCGGTTTGAGGCATCCTCCAGGGAGGATTCCCGCTACACTCAAGGCCCCGCCTTGGGACCACAGTTGAGGTTGCCAAATTAACTCTTCCTGGACCCCGGAGAGCCACTGGGTCTTTTTTATGTTGCTTCACAAGCTTCAGGGTTTTTATCCGCAGAAGGATTAGTTTCTCTCCTTCTGGGTTTATTTGGTGCTGCCTGCGCCCCTCCAGGCTGTGCCTGTCTGTTCTTGGCCCCCCCAGGCCTGCTCCTGCGCAGGGGAGCCCAGCCACACTTCCGCTGCAGCCAAGTCCAGCCTCTGCCCGCTGCTCCCACCACTGCTACCTCACTGGCTGGCCTTCCCACACTGTCCTCTCCCCTCTCGGTATCATCACTATCTCGGAAATGGTCATTCAACTTTTGACCCATGGAGTGCTTTCTAGAACTCGGGTTTGCTTTTGTTTACTTCCCGCCTTCACTCTCTGGCTGCACTTGGGCACACACCTTCCCCTGCTCTCTGCCGGGTTCTTCCTTTGGGCATGAGGCGAGCTACAGGTGAAGGCCCCCCGCAGGACTGGTTGAGACTTTCCATCTTCCAGGCCCCACCCCACGTGACGTCCAACCTACCAGGCCCCTCCGCCACTCAACTCACTTTAACCTGGTGGCGGGCGCGTGGCATTGAGCAGGTTCCTGCAGTGTCAACTGGCAGCCACCGGACGGACCACGGAGCACGTAGAGATTTCTGGCGGCAGCATTCCTCACTTACTTTCAATCCGATGATTCCCCCGCGCTCCTCAGCCTGTTCCGAGTGGCAGACTCTGGTTAAGTCGCCTTGAGTGTTACCTTCACAAGAGACGGTGGAGGTGCTTGGTTTTTCTCGTCTCTGCGGAAAACGTCAACAACATTCAGCTTCTTGGGTTCTCGCCTCCCTGCTCTCCCGCGGAGTCCCTGGTTTCTCCCCGTGCTCTCTGGGATGGAGCGGCTGCAGTACGCGAGGGAAACGGGCAACAGCATGGAACGGTGGCAAATACAAAGAAGTGCGCTCCTCCTGCGGGATCAACTATCCAAACCTGCCCACTGTCCCCATTTCTCTAGTTCTCCTCCCCCCTGCTGTGGAGCCTGTCTTCCAACTAAGCCCTCTGGAAACTTACCCCAAGGCCAACCCTTCTGCTTCTCATCTGGCACCTTTCCATGGCCTTCTGAACCCTCAGATTTCTCCCCCATTAAAATAACCAACCAGATAAACCACCTTGTGCCACATCTCCTTCCAGCTCCAGCCCCTCTGTCCTTTCCCTGAGAGCATTCATCGGAATTTGTCTTTTTGCGTCTGACTCCTTTTCCCCAGGCATTGTGAGGCTGCCTCACTACCAAACTCAACGTAAATGCCCATGCCTGTTTCTGAGTCTCTATTGTATTCCATTACTGTGTCAGTTTCTGCACCACTAACAGATTATTTTAATTACTCTGGCTTTATAAAATGGTTCAATGCCTGGCAGGGTGATGTTTGCTTTGATGATGGTGTTTAAGATTGATTTAGCCATTCAAAGCCCTTTTCATAAATCAAAGAACAAAAACAAAAAAAAATGAATTGGAATTGCACTTACTGTATTGGTTTATTTAGGGGCAAATTGTCTAGATATGTATAATATTGAGTTTTTCTATACATGAGCATTATCTATTTCTTTGTTTTTATCTCTTATAATTTTCAGTAACTGTCTCCATAATTTTTGCACACTTCTGTTATATTATATTCATCTTATGTGTGTATGTGTATGTTTTGCATTTGAGACATTTCAAATACTAAATTGCTGGTTGCTTATTGCACATTTAAAGAAACGTTGATTTTTGTAACTTTGCTATCCATATACTATGATTCACTGTCTTACTAATTTTATTATTTTATTCATTGATTTTATTGTCTTTTTTATGTCAGTGATCATATATTATCTACAATTTTGTCTACCTTTCTAATTATTATTCTTGTCTTATTGCATTGTTTAGAAACTCCAGTACTCTACTAATTGGTAATGATGACAATAGACATTTTTTCTCTATTAAATAGGTTGCTTCACTATCAGATAAGCTGTCTGCAGTAGGTATTTGGTAAGTAACAATTATTATTATGTCATTTTCTCCTATGGTTAGGTGCTCTAAGTTTTCTTGTGAATGGATTTTAAATTTTATTGAACATTTTCTTCTGTATCTTTTGAGAGTTCTATTTGGTTTTTCTCCTCATTAATATTAATGAGATGAATTATACATACATTATATCCTGATGGAAGAATTACCTTTATATTCCTGGAATAAGTCTAACTTGGTCATGACAAATTATGACACTACCAGACTAGAATCAGTATTTCATGTAGGATTTTTACATTTATATTTTTGAGTGATGGTGTCCCATAATTTTCTTTTCTTATAGAGACTATTCAGTTTTTATTTTAATCCAGATTGTTTTTGTCTCAAAAATAAATAAGTAGTTCAACTTATTTCCTATTATCTAGAAAAACTATGAAAATAGGGATTATCTGTTCTTTGGCAATTTGATAAAATGAGAGTGCAGTAGATTGCTTGTGATTTTCTTAACTAGTATTGGTTTAATTCAAATTTTTCATTACTTATCAGTTTGGGCAATTTATAGTTTATATTTTCTTTGTTTTTTCGAAAATTTTGACACATAATTAATTCTTTGGTATCTGAGTTATTTCCCTTTTAAATTTTGAGATTTTGTTTTTTGTACCTTCTTCTTCAATTGATTATTCTTGCCAAAGGATTTTTTAAAAAAATCTTACTAGTCCCTTCAAAGAACTTCTGGTTTTGTAAATCATCTCTATTACACACCCTCCATCTGATTTTCATGTATTTCATTAATTTTTGCCCTTTATTTTTTTCTAAGCTTATTTTTTTCGGCCTTCTTCATTTTTAGCTAATTATATTCAAATTGTAAGTCTTTCTTTTAAGTTTTATTTTAGCTATTTTCCATGGTTTTTGATAGGTAGCAGTTTTATTTTCATTGTGCTAAAAATTATAATTTCATTATGACTTCTTTTTAAACATGAATTATTTAAAAGTGTGGTTTCTAGTTTTCAAACATGGAATGTTTTTAACTAACTTTTTTTTTTTGTTGATTCCTAACTTTATTGTATCACGAATAGGGAATGTAGTCTGTATGATGTTGGCTATTTGGAATTTGTTGGGACTTTCTTTGTGGCCAAATGTGTGATTAATTTTCATAACTTTTCTATGTGATTTTTGTTTGTGGGATGCAAAGTTATATCAAGTTCGTAATTAAATTATTCTGTCTTTTTTACCCTTCCTTATTTTTTCCCCCTCTGAATTGGCGTTTCAGTTTTTTGTTGTCTTTTTTTTTGAGACAGAGTCTCAAGTTGTCACTTTGGGTAGAGTGCTGTAGTGTCACAGCTCACAGCAACCTTAAACTCTTAGGCTTAAGCGAGTCTCTTGCCTCAGCCTCCCAAGTAGCTGGGACTACAGGGGCCCACCACAATGTCCAGCTATTTTTTGGTTGTAGTTGTCGTTGTTTGGCAGGCCCAGGCTGGATGGGAACCCACCAGCTCAGGTGTATGTGGCTGGTGCTAGCCACTGAGCTACAGGCGCTGAGCCTGGTGTTTCAGTTTTTGAGAAGTTTGCTAACAACTAGTGTAATATGGATTTGTTTATCTCCCCTATTAGTCTAACATTCATGCTTTCCAATATGAAAAGTATGTCTTTGTCTTTTTTAATACTTTTACTTTGGCTTTAAACTTTATTTTATATGACATTAATATTTCTATTCTATCCTTTTGTTCATATTTGCCCAATTTTTAATAGCTCGTCTTTCCATTATTAAGTAGTAGGAGTACTTTAAGTATCTCAAGTACTAGCTTTTTATCAGATAGGTGATTTATGAATATTTCAGCCCACTTTATGGCTTTTCTAGTCATTTTTTTCACAGTGTCTTTTGATGAGCAGAAGATTTAAATTTTGATGAAGTCTAACTTATCTACTTTTTATTTTGCTTTTTATTTTTGTTATTGCTGTCTGGTTTGTATAAGAAAATTTTGTGTATACCCAAATCCTGAATATTCTGTTATCCTCTAAAAGCATCATGGTCCATTTCAAATTAATTTTTATGTATGGTATAAGACAAAGGTCAAGTTTAATTTTTTTCCCACATGAATATCCAATTATTTTAGCACTATTTATTGAAAATATTCTTTTCCTATTGGATTGTTTTAATAGCTTTATCAAAAATGTATGTTGAAAATTACTGGATAAATGTGTGTCTCTTTTGAATGTGTTATTCTATTCCGTTAATCCTTCTGTAGTTATTTAGGTAAGTACCACATAGTCTTGATTACTATAGCTTGGAAAGAAGTCTTAAAGTCAGGTGGTATAAGTCCTACAACTTTGTTCTTCTCCCTTTAATATTTCTTTGGCTATTTTAGTTAGTTATATGATATTTCCATATTCATTTTAGAATCAGCTTGCCAATTTCTTTTTTTAAAAAAAGGTCTCTGAATTTTCATAAGGATTCCACTGAATCTGTAAATAAATTTAGAGTGAATTTACGTTTAAGCAATGTTAAGTCTTCCAGTCCGTGAAACTAGAATATATCTCCATTAAAGTTCTTCTTTAATTCTGCTAAACAATGTTTTACAATTTTCAGTGTGGAAGTCTTGCATTATTTTATTAAATTTTTTTCCCAAGTACTTTGTTTTCTAATGGATGCTATTATACATAAAATTATACTTCAAATTTTAGTTTCCAATTGTTTGATGCAACTGATTTTTTGAGTTAACCTTGCATACTGTGACTTTGCTAATATGCTTGTTATTTCCAGTAGTTGGTTTCTAGATTACTAAGATTTTATGTATAAACAATCATGTCAGCTGCATAATATTTATGTTTTTTATCACTTGTTCTTGCCTTATTGGAATGTCTAGGCTCTCCGGTGTAATGAAAAAATTGAAAGGAGGCCTCTCACTTTTCCTGACCTTTGGGAAAAAGCATTTAATCTTTCACCATTGAGTATAATATTACTTGAGGGACTTTTTATAAGATACTCTTTATCAGATTAAGTAAAATTTCTTATGTGGCTTGGTACTAAGAATTTTAATGTAAATAGGTTTTAAATTTTGTTAAATGCTTATTTGGCTTTGATAAAACAATTTTGTCTTTCCTTTAATTTTGTTTTTGGTCTCTTAATATGTTGAATTAAATTGATTTTCTAATGTTAAATGAGATAACTTTATTTGGTCATGAAGTAGTATTCTTTTCATATATTGTTGTATAGTATTTGCTGATACTAAGATTTGCAAATAGTAATTACTATTACTAGCAAATTAGTGCTAGTAACAGCATTACTGGGATAAACTGTATTTGGTAGTGAAGTAATACCCTTTTAATATATTGTTGGATAGTATTTACTAGTATTTGGTTAAGTCTTTTCGTGTTCATGAAGGATATTGAACCATGATTTTCCCTTTCTGCGTGTTCCCTTCCTCCCCTTCTTCCTCCCTCCCTCCCATCCTTCTTTCCTCTGTTTTCCTTTCTTTGTAATGTCTTTGCCAGGTTTTTATTTGGCATTAAAGTTGTGCTGGCATCATAAAATGGATTGATGTTTCTGCCTCCTCTATTCTCTGAATACATTTGTGTAAGATTGGTGTTATTTCTTCCATAAATGCGTGATAGAATGAATCAGTGATACCATTTGGGCCTGGAAGTTTTGCAGGAAACTGAATTCTTAGGGAAGAATTCGATTTCTTAAGCATAGGGCTATTCAGAACTTTTATTTCATGTTGTGTTAATGCATTTCTGAAAAAATTTGTCTATTTTATCTAAGTTGCTTAATTTGGGGCATCAGGCTGTTTGTAATATACCATTATATTTCGAGGGTGTTCAGGGTTTGTAGTGATTTCTCCTCTCACTCCTGATGCTGTTGATTTCTGTTCTCAATCTCTCTCTCTCTGTCTCTCTCAGCAGCTCAGCTAAACATTTATCAATTTTGTTGATTTTTTCAAAGAACCAGCCTATGGCTTTAAATTTTTTTCTGTTATTTTCTGATTTCTGCCCTTATCTTTTTTTTTTTTTTTTTTTTTTGTGGTTTTTGGCCAGGGCTGGGTTTGAACCCACCACCTCTGGCATACGGGGTCGGTTGCCCTACTCCTTTGAGCCACAGGCGCCACCTCCTGCCCTTGTCTTTATTATTTATCTTTCTACTACTCACTTTACTCTTAGTTTTGTAGCTTCCAAAGGTGAGGTCATTGATTTAAGATCTTTTTTCTCTTCAAATACAACCTGTAAGCTATAACATTTTTCTCTAAACAATGCTGTAGCTGAATCCCAAATTTTAATGTGTACAATTTTAAAAAATCAATTAGTTTTAAATACTTTAAAATTATTGTTGTGATTTACTCTTTGACCCATGGATTACTTAGAAGTGTGTTATTTGTTGCCAAATATTGGAGGTTTTCCTAGATATCTTATTCTTAATGATCTTTAAGTTTGTTTCATAGTTATCAGAGAAGCTATCTTTTTAATCTTTGTAAATGTATTTATGTTTGTTTTATAAACTGGCATATGGTCTATCTTGATAAGTGAATTATGTGAACTTAAAAAGAATGCCAAATTCTCCTGTTTTATTATTATTATTATTATTTTATTTTACATAGTCTCCTTCTGCATTCTGTCGCCCTGGGTAGAGACAGCGCTGGGCATCCTGGACATCCATTAGCTCAGAGTGGCTGATGGAGTTATTCAGTACATCGATATTTTCACTGAGTTTTTGCCTGATTTTTCTAACTATTCCTGAGAGAGTGGTGTCAAAATTTTCAAATTTGTGGAATTGTCTAATTCTCTTTTTTCACTTCTGTCAACTTTTGTTTCATGTATTTTGAAGCTCTTTTTAGGCATATGCTCACCTATGATTATTGTCCCCTAATAAACTGACCCTCTTATCATCGTCATGTGGCCTGCCTCGTCTCCAATAATGCTATTTGTCCTGTGGCCAATTTTATTAAATATTATTATTGCCATTCCAGTCTAATTATGCTTCCTGATTGCCCGGCATATCTGTTTTCACTCATTTGCTTTGAAACTACGTCTTTCTACATAAGTTGTAACTCATACAGATAGCACACAGGTAAGCTTTGCTCTTTTATCTATAATGACAATATCTGTCTTATAGTTGTAGTGTTTGTTACATGCATGTTGATTGTGATAGTAGGGTTGTGTTGCCATTTTATTGTTTTGTGTTTGTGTCTCTGTTTTTGTTGGTTCTCTCTTGCTTTTTAAAGTTATTATTTAAGTATTTTTTAGAATTTCAAGTGTTTAGGGCAGTGTCTGTGGCTCAAAGGAGTAGGGCACTGGCCCCATATACCAGAGGTGGCAGGTTTAAACCTAGCCCCGGCCAAAAACTGCAAAAAAAATAAAAAGAATTTCAAATGTTTAATTGAGCTATTGGTTAATAGCTATATCTCTGCATGTTTAGATGCTTGTCTTGGGGATAATACTATACATTCTTAACTCTTCACAGCTTACTTCAATGTTGTACCCTTTACCATTCCCCTGTCTTTTATGCTATAGTTGCTATTTGTATCACCCCTACGTATATTCCCTCACAAAGCATTATGTAACTTTTTCTTTGTATTATAAAGAAACTAAGCAGAAAATACTCTTTTATATTTAACAAAAACCATTCTATTTCTTATGTTGTTCTTACCTCCTAAAGATACAGTTTGCTATCTGATGAGTTTCTTTCTTCTTTTTTTTAATCTCTTGGATTTCAAGGCAGCTGCCTGTATCCTAAAATGTCAGGATTTCAGGCAGCTGTCTGAAGCTATCTGAACCCTCAGTTCTTGGCCAAAGAATGACCAGACACCCCAAAGTAAGGCAAGCATGGAACCAAGTTTATTGAGGAGGAAGAGAAAAATAGGCTTACAGAGTTAGAAGGTTTACAGAGCAAGATATGTTTGCCAAAGATAGTGAATGGGCCTCTATTGTCATGACAAAAGGGCAAAGAGGCAGAGAAGCATGGGTTATGGCAACAGTTCTGTTATGTAATGTCTGGATCAGGCCTTTCTTGTGATTCAGAGGTCGCCTGAGAACCAGTCTTACTCTATGGTACATGGGGACTTCCCATGAGCCTCTTTGAGAGTCCATTGCAGGGGCAGGGAGTGGACTGAAATGTAGATTTAATCTATAGACATGATAATTGGCCTTAAGGCTGTTCTGAGTCACCAGCAAGACCCTATTTTACCTGTGTTTGGCCTGTGGATTAGCAAGTCCTCTATATCTTTTTTGCAGTTGGCACACTAAATTCTGATTGGTAGATTGGTAGAGTGTTCCCTCCTCCCCACGTGTGAGCAATCACTCCAAACAGGTGAGAGGGGGGCCTAGAGGTCCCGCGCTTGTCCTTTTTCTCAAGGACAGCCAGGACTCTAACTATCTACCTAATATATGTAGGATCATTTCCTTTCGGCCTGAAGAAACTCCTTAAATGTTTCTTGTACGCAGTTTTGCTGGCAATAAATCCTTTTAATTTTCTTTTAAGATATTTGTATTTCATTTTTATTCTTGGAAGATTTTCACTGGATACAGGGTAGGGGTGAGGTTGGGGTGGAGGGAGGGCAATTGGTGGGGCCACATCAATGGTGCATCTTACAAGGGTACAGGCCAAACCTACTAAATGCAGAATACAAATGTCTTCATACAATAACTAAGAAAATGCCATGAAGGTTATGTTAAGCAGTTTGACGAAAATATTTCAGATTGTATATGAAGCCAGCACTTTGTACCCCTTGATTGCACTAATGTACACAGCTATGATTTAATAATAATAATAATACTAAAGATTTTCACTGGATACAGACTTCTCAGTTAATGATTTTTTTTCTTCAAAATTTTTAAATAACACAGCTACAACAAGGATCTTACCTAATAAATGCAAACATTATAACCTAATCCTTGTGCTCTCATAGCAATCTGAGAAAAACCTTTTTTTTAAAAAAAAAGGAAAAACCTTTTAAATAACTTAATCTGAAAAAAAACTTTTTTTTTTTTTTTTTTTTTTTTTTTTTTTTTGCAGTTTTTGGCTGGGGCTGGGTTTTCACCCACCACCTCCGGTATATGGGGCCGGCACCCTACTCCTTGAGCCACAGGTGCTACCCCTGAAAAAAACCTTTAAAAAAAAATCCTTTTCAATAGTTTTTGGTCTCCATAAATTTCTAGTGGGAAGTCATTAAATACCCAAGTATTTGTTCATATATATATATAATATCTTTTAGAAAAATGTATATTTCTATACTTGTATCTGTTTTAGAAAACACGGTATCATATAAAAAGACACGAGTATAGAAATATACTTCTTTCTAAAAGATATTTTTTATAGATATATAAAATACTTGAGTATTCAATGACTTGAACAAATACTTGAGTATTCACTGACTTGACTATTAATTATTTCTTTTAAGATTTTCTCTTTAACAGACTGGTTTTCCAAAGTTTGATTCTGATGTGCCTGACTTGGTTTTCTTTGTATTTATTATTCTTGGAATGTACTGAACTTCTTGAATCTTCAAATACATACCTTTACCAAATTTAGAAATTTGGGGCTATTCTTTCCTTTATTGTATAAGTCATTTAAATTTCAAAAACTATGGTAAAATATACATAACACAAAATTTGACACCTTATCTATTTTTTTAACGCCTTATCTATTTTTATGTGTACAGTTTGGTAGCACTAAGTAAATTCACATCTCTGTGCAACCAATCTCCAAAACTCTTTCCATCTTGCAACACTGAAATTCACTCATTAAACAATTCCCTATTCTGTCTTCCCTTTAGTCCCTGGCAACAGAATTCTAAGTTCTGTCTGTGAATGTGACTTCTCCAAGTATCTAATATAAGTGGAATCATACCGTATTTGTCCCTTTGTGACTGGCTTATTTCACTAGGTATGGTGTCTTCAGTGTCCCTCTTCTAGCATGTCAGAGGTTCCTTCTTTTTGAAGCCTGAGTAACATTCCGTTGTACGTATAGACCATGCTTTGTTTATGCATGTATTGATAGATGCTGGTGTTGCTTCCACCTTTCGGCTATTGTGAATAATGCTGCTGTGAACATGAGTACAGAAAAACCTCTTTGAGACCCTGCTTGCAATTCTTTTGGATCATCTGGTAATTCTATTTTTAATTTTTTGAGGAACTACTGTACTCTTTTCTACAGCAGCTGTACCATTTTGCATTCTCACCAACAGTGCACAAGGGTATCAATTTCATCAAATTCTTTTCAACTCTGGGTTTTTTTCATTAATAGTAGCATACTAATGGGTATAACCTATCTCACTGTGATTTTTATTTGTATTTTTCTAATGATGCATAGTATTGAGCATCTCTTCCCATACTTGTTAGCAATTTGTTTCTTTGGAGAAATGTCTATTTAAATCCTTTACCTGTTTTTTCATTGAGTTTTTATTTTTGCTGTTGAGCTATAGGAATTCTTTATATGTATGTTCTGGATATTGACTCTTTATCAAATATATGATTCGTAAATATTTTCTCTTATTCTGTGGGTTCCCTTTGCATTCTATTTCTTGTGTCCTTCAATGCAGAAAAATTTTATATTTTTATGTAATCTATTTTTACTTTTGTTACTTGTGCTGTTAGTGTCACATCCAAAAAATCATTGCCAAATCCAATGTCAATGTCATCAGTGTCAATTCTATGTTTCCTTCTAATTGTTCTATAGTTTTAGGTCTTAAATTGAGGTCTTTGATCCATTTGGAATTCATTTTTGTATATGGCATTAGGTAAGGGTTCACGTTTATTATATGGCATGCAGCTATGCAGTTTTCCCCACACCATTTGTTGAAAGGATTGTCCTTCCCCCCCCCACCCCCACTGAATGGTGTTGGTTGTCACTAGCTTTATTTCTGGGCCCTCTGTTCTATTCTGGTATCTGTCTGTCTTTATGCTAGTACCACACTGGTTTGATCATTTTTGCTTTGAAAAAAGAGTTGAAATCAGGACACGTGAGACCTTCAACTTTATTCTTTTTTAAGATTATTTTGGCTATTTGGGAAACCTGAAAATTTCATGAATGTTAGGATGGATTCTTCTGTTTATGCCCAAAACACCACTCAATTTTGATAGAGATTACATTAAATTCATAGCTTCCTTGGTTAATTGATAAAACAGTTGGTTTAACTGATAAACATGGAATGTTTTACTATTTATTTATGTTTTTACTTTCGTTCAGCAAGATTTTGTAGTTTTCAGAATATAAGTCTTTCACCTTTTATTAAATAAAATGCCTTTTATTCTTAGGTATTTTATTATTTTTCTTTCTTTTTTTTTTTGCAGTTTTTGGCTGGGGCTGGGTTTGAACCCACCACCTCTGATATATGGGGCTGGCACCCTACTCCTTGAGGCACAGGCGCCACCCAGTATTTTATTATTTTTGATGCTATCGTAAGTGGAATTATTTTCTTAATTTCCTTTTCAGACACTTTATTGTTAGTGTGTTAAAATACAATTGATTTTTGTACATTGATTTTATATCTGTCAAGTTCGCTGAATTCATTTATTGGGTCTAATTGTGTGTGATCTCTTTAGTGTTTTTTACATATATGTGCACGATCGTATTGTCTCTAAACAGAGATAATTTTACTTCTTCCTTTCTAATTTCGATGTCTTATATTTCTTTTTCTTGCCTAGTTGCTTTGGTTAGGACTTCCAGAACTACGTCAAATAGAAATGGAAGAAATGGGCGTCCTTGTCTTACTCCTGATCTTAGAGGAAAGCTTTTCACCAGAGTATGATGTAAGCTGAGAATTTTTCATATATGGCCTTTATCATGTTCAGGTAGTTTCCTTCTCTTTCTAGTTTGCTAAGCTTATTATTATTCTGAAATGATGCTGACTTTTGTCAAATGCATCAATTAGTATGATTGCATGGGGAGTTTTCCCCTTCATTCTGTTAATGTGATGATTGATTTTTACATGTTGAAACATCTCACATTCTAGGAATAAATCCCACTTAATCATGGTTTATAATTATTTTAATGTACTGTTAAATTCTGTTTCCTAGTATTTTGTTTAGCATTTTTGTATCACTATTCATCATATTTATTTTGTTGCAGTGTCTTTGGCTTTTGTATCAGGGTAACGCTAGTTTTATAAAATGAGTTTGGAAACATTCCCTGCTGTTCTATTTTTTGGAAGAGTTTGAGAAGAATTGGGTAAAATTTTTTAAATGTTTAGTAGAATTAATCAATGAGGCCATCTGGTTATGGGCTTTTCATTGTTGGTGGGGTTTTTGATTACTGATTCAATCTCCTTACTAGTAACAGATCTGTTCAGATTTTCTGTTTCTTTGTGATTCAGTTTTGGTAGGTTTTATCCTTGTAGGAATTTATCTGTCACATCTAGATTATCCAATTTGCTGGTATAACGTTGCTCATAGTACTTTCTTATAATTCTTATTATTTGTGTAAAAGTTGTTGTAATGTCCCATCTTTTACTTCTGATTTTAGGTATTTGAGTCTTATTTCCTTTTTTTCTTAGTTAATCCAGCTAAAGACTTGTCAAATCTGTTTATATTTCCAAAGAACCAACTCTTGGTTTTGCTGATTTTTCTCTATTATTATTCTAGTTTCTGTTTCATTTATATCTAATTTTTACTAATTCCTCTCTTCTGTTGGCTTTGAGTTTAGTTTGTTTTTATTTTCTAGTTTCTTAAGTTATACAGTTATGTGGATGAATCCAGATTTTTAAAAATCTTTAGCTGTATCCTTTGAATCTGCCCTATGTTACATCTTCTAGAGGTCAGGTGGGGATGTGCATCGAGTTTATACACTAAATCTGGGCTCTCATCTATGGATTGCTTCATTCTGGAGTTCTGGGAGCTGTGGTTGCCCCATTTCTATACAATGGCTCTTGAATATGAGGAGCTGCAGATGTTCATTTAAGTAAAGGAGAAACTCACCCTGTTTATTACTCCTTCCAGGTTTCATCCCCCTCCAGAATCTTCTTGCTTTTGTCTGTCCTCCAGTGCCTCAGTCATTGATTTCCTTTTCCTGTTGCTCAGAGTTAGCGTCTGCAGGAGGGCCAGGTCCACTAGGAGCTCCCCCAACAATAATGGAAACAGCAACCTTTATGTCTCCTAATTAAGAAAAAAGCTTTCCTTTGGATACACTGAGGTTGTTGGGTTCAAACCCGGCCCAGGCCTGCTAAAACAACAATGACAACTGCAATGAAAAAAAAAAAATAGCCGGGTGTTGTGGCAGGCACCTGTAGTCCCAGCTACTTGGGAGGCTGAGGCAAGAGAATCGCTTAAGCCTAGGAGTTGGAGGTTGCTGTGAGCTGTGATGCCTCGGCACTTTACCGAGGGTGACAGCCTGAGACTCTGTCTCAAAGGAAAGAAAAGCGTTCCTTGTAGACTCTTTCTGAGAGTTGTTAGCCAGAGCTGCACCCAGACTCTGCTTGCTTGGCCCTGGGCTGGAGTAGGGATCATACTGATCGCTTTGATGGATCAGGAGTAAGAAGTAAGACAGGCAGAGGCACCATCCCTGGAGCATCTGAACAGCTTCAGAGCAAGAACCAGCAAGAAGAAAAGGAGCCTGGCTGCTGAAGAGATGTTAACACGTCTGTGCAACATTTATACACGATTTAACTTATTTATTTTTCTAACAATAGCTGAACCTAATCAGCATGTGTTAATATATCTTCTTTTTGAAGAAAATAAAAATGTAGGGAAGACTATGTGAACTGAAAGAAACATCTTGAAGATTGGATTCTTCTTATTATATCAATGTAATAATTATGGCAGTTCCTTCTGGATAGAAAAAGTTAGAGGGAGAATGATGCTGAAAGGAGTGTAGTACTCTTCTGGGGGCAGCCTTTCCCTCCCACACATTTTCCTAGGAATATTCCAAGCATTAGGCATTTATGAGCACCCATGAAACATTTATCAATATAGATCATATCCTGGGCCATAAAACAAACCTCAACAAATTTAAAAGAATTGAAATCATGCAGAAGATGTTGTCTGACCATGATGACATCAACAAGGAAGGAAGGAAGGAAGGAAGGAAGGAAGGAAGGAAGGAAGGAGGGAGGGAGGGAGGGAGGGGAGGGGAGAAGAGAAAAGAGAAAGAACGAAAGAAAGAAAGAAAGAGAAAGACCTCCAGATGTCGAAATTAAGCAACACATTCCTAAATAATTCACAAGTCAAAGAGGAAGTCTCAAAGGAAATTTGAAAAAATACATAGAACTGATTGAAAACAAAAAGATAATATATCCAAATGTGTGGGATGCAGCTAAGGCCCAGAGAGAAATCTATAGCACTAAATGCTGAATGAGGAAAGATCTCAAATTAATCACCTATGTCTCTACCATAAGAAAGTAGGAAAAGAAGAGCAAAACAAACCCCAAGCAAGCAGAAGGAAGGAAATCACAAAGATAAGAGCAGAACTCAAAGAAATGGGAAAGTAGAAAACCAAGAGAAATTAATGAAACAAAAACTGCTTCATTAAGAATCGAAATAAGAGAAGACACAAATTATTAGTCTTGGGAACGAAATAAGGAACATCACTGTAGAAGCTTTGGCCATTAATTAGATAATAAGGGAATACTGTGAAAATTTCATGCCAAAGTCAGCCCCCTGCTCTACCTTGTTCACTCCACAAGGAGACAGCTGTGTCTTCTGCCAACACCTGGACCAGCTGGTTCTGAACTATGGGCAAACCAGACTATGAACTGTGGGCAAACCAGACTACACATCTGCTTGCATCTGGGCTGTCTGTCTCTGTATCTGCCCACAGCAAAGGAAAGCTAGATGTCCATTTTGTTTTATTTTATTTTTAAGTATGGTAAAATATATATAATGTAAAATCTACTATCTTAGCCCTTTTTAAGTGTAGTGTGGAGTGGCATTAAGAGCCTTCACACTGCTGTGCAACCATCACTACTATCCATCTCCAGAAATCTTCTCATCTTGCAAAACTGAAATGCTACCCATTCAGCAAGTCCCCATTGCCCTCCTCCTGGTCATAGGCACCTGCCATCCTATTTTCTGTCTGTATGAATTTGATTACTCCAGGGATCTCATGTGGTGTTTTTCCTTTTGTGACTATTAGATTATTTCATTTAGCGTAATGTCCTCAAGTTTCATGTCATAGCCTGTGTCAACCTTTCCTTCCTTTTGAATGGTGTGCAGGTTGTATCTCATACTTACCACATTTTGATTATCCAGTTATCCATCGATGGATACTTGGGCTGTTTCTATCTCTTGGCAATTGGGAATAATTCCTCTATGAATATGAGTACAGAAAGTTCAATTTATAAGGTGACCCATGAGGGTCTTAATCAGTAGAATGTATGAGAAGTAACATATGTGATCTTGAGGCAAAGGAAGTTGCTAGATACCTGTGGCTTGAGCCACATTAAGG
This sequence comes from Perodicticus potto, assembly GCA_963574655.1. NCBI lineage: Eukaryota > Metazoa > Chordata > Mammalia > Primates > Lorisidae > Perodicticus > Perodicticus potto. Next base: position 30,407 of record CAUYRH010009105.1, read on the forward strand.
GAGTGTGGACTTAGGACAGAAGCTGCATATAAACAGAATATTTCAAGGTGCCCTTGCTGTGAAAAATACTTGCCTGACAATAGACACAGCATTTTATGCCTTCTTCTGGAAGGCCTATGGGTCTACTGTGCCCATCACTCACCTCAGTGGGGTTTCTCTTTCTAGTTGTCTTGGCACTTGAGTGCAGCTACAGCCACCAGCACTTTGCTGATGAGGACACAGAAGCACAAAGGTATTTGGGGATTGCTCATGGCGCCAGTTGGCTAGCTCCAAAGGCTGTCTGCCAAGGCAGAGGAGGTTGGGACGTCATCAAGTGCCTCTGAAGGAAGCACCGTGGACACTCAGGATCCTGGTCTTCATCCACATCTAAGGGGGCCGGATACAGGGAGGAGGAGCAGAGGAAGGAGCACAGGGTGTGGAGTTCAAAGACCCCAGAGTGATGTGACTCCAAGTCACCTACTGACTTGGGGCAAAGGCGTCCCGTCCCACGTCTTGCCTCTCATTCCTCATCTGCAGAGCATGGATGGCCCTTAGGGAGGTGTTCTGGATATCACAACCCACATAGTGTGGGAGAGCGTCTCACCCAAAGTAGGTGGCTGATGAGCAGGCGGTGGCCACGCTGCAGACTCCATACTGGTCCTGTGGCCTCCTCCACTGTAGACTCAGGTGCCTGAGGTGCAGGAGGAGAGCCCATCTCCCTCCTTTCCTTGGAATTCCCCTTCTCCCAGAGATGTGAGAGTGCCGAATGGTAAGAGGTTGTTCACACCCGGTACAACTGGAGCTCTTGGAGTCACGCACAGGGACAGGCTGAGAGCCTGGTTCCGGCCAGAGCACCATCTGCTTTGGCCAAACCAAAGTCTCACTGCAATGGTGGGAGCTGCTGTGGGGGAGCCAGGGATCACTGGGTGGGTAAGAGCGGCAGGTAATAGAAACACAACATGGCGGATGGGGCAGGAGAGCTGGGAAAGGCAGGAGCTCTGGAATCAGCCCATCTGATCACCTATCTACCTGGGAACGGGCAGGCTTGTGGCATAGGCCAATTACAGAGACTCCTCCGGACCCACCTGTTATTGGGCCTGGTGCATAGCAGCCATTTGCCAAGTGGGAGCTGTATTTCTCCCAGAAAGCTCTCTTTACTTAAATTCTCTTCTGCCTCTGTCCAGTGAGAGGATGACTCCCTCTCTGACTTTCCTTCTCCTGTGGTGAGCTCCGACAAATGTATACAGTAAGTGCTCAATGCTTGCTGGAAGTATCAACAGTAGAGAGAGTGGAAATCACTGGGAGGAGAAAACAGTTTACATTTCCAAGGGAAGCTGAGAGCAAAGCCCTGTGTTGTCCTCAGAGACAGTCACAGGGGTCTCCTTCTAGAACTCTCCCTGAGGCAGCCAGGAGCCTGTTTGAGGGGGGTGGGCTCTGCCTCAGCATTGCTGCTTCTGTCACCCACGTCCTTCAGGTCCTGTAGATCTTAGAGATGTTCACTCAGGACAACGTCAGACAGCAGGAAGGCACAGATGGCCACAGAGCCCATGGGGTGTGGACAAAGCCACAGTACAAACACCAGCTATGCCCATTGCTTCTGAGCTCCTGTACTGTACAGGCCCCACTCTCTGTGTGGCACAGAGGGGACATGGAGCTGAATCACACACTGTGAATGCCTGCCTCTAGGAGTTCATACTCCAGAAGTCAGGCTGGGGGAGGAGACAGCCCCGGCCCCAGGTTCGGCAGGAAGCTGCAGTGTCTCTGGGTGCTGACCACGTGGCAGTTCCCCCCAGACTATTTTGTTTAGCTGTGCACTTGTGTTCATTTGTCTCCGAGCTGGGAGGCAAGTGGAACCTGAAATCGCCCCTCTCCCGCCCTCTCTTCCCAGTTACCCTGGGGCACACTGTGGGGTTGGCATGGCTGGCAGGGACTGATTCTGAAGATTCTCTGCAAGGAAGAGCAGAAGAGGGAGTTTCCAGAGGTTGGTGGGGGAGCTGCCTGGGGAGATCCCTGGGAGTGAATCCTCCAGGGCAACGTGGGAAGTTCCTCCGCTGAGTACAAGGATGGGAATCCCGGGATGCCAAAAGGGGGCAAGGCAGGAGAGAACCAATTTAAAATCAGTAAGCTGTCTCAAAGCTTCATCCTGCCAGCCCCGGACACATCACCGTCTCCTGTCTCCAGCCTGAGGAGCCGAGTATTTTAAGTTCCACTTTATACAGGAGAAAACTGAGGCTCACTGACGTGAGGCCACTTGACTCAAACCACTCCACCTGTCAATGGCAGGCCAAGCTTCAGATCTCTGGCTCCCCCACAGCAGCCCCCACCATTGCATGGACACCACCCCAGCCCAGCCCAGCTTCCTGCGCAGTTGTGTGGGGGAAGCAGAGCCTGGCAGGCTGGGTTCTCACCTTCTGGAGCAGCTGACTTCATCCCAGCTGGTGTGGTGCTGGGAGGACCCCCAGCCCATGTTCCATGTCCCTGGAGGAAGCAGTTACGCCTGATTTCTACATGGGGAACAAAAGTACAGAGGGATTTCTCCTGAAAAGTCATGCTGATGGCATCAATTGCCCAATGAGGATGTAGCAACAGGGTAGAGGGAAGCCAGCGGGCTGGTATCCCAGCACATTCAAACAGCACAAGACGTGCCCGGCTGCAGGAGTGCCAGTCATGGCTGCCAGATGCCCCGTGACGCACTGGCTGCACACTGGGATCCCCTGTGAAAGCTAAACAGAAACACACACACACACACCCCCAGACCTGGGCCCCATTCCCCAATTCTGCTTTGACTGGTTTGGGTGTGTCTGAGTTTTAGGGCTCTGCTATTCAGCTAGGACTGGACTTGACCCCTGTGGGGACCCTTCCCCCTCAGGTCTGCTCCCTACCCAATCCCTGTTAAACCTCCTGTCTCAGTGGGGTGGTGGCATCAGATGGGGAGGGGGTTGTGGGAGCCCAGGAGCCACTCACCACCTGGATCCTGGGAGGAAGTCTGGCCCCGTGATCTCTGAGGCTCTTCCCTTATGAGGCATGGGCCCGAGCGAGCAAGATGGCACCTGGGACAACACGGTTCCCAGCTCTGGAGGGCCAGAGGCTGGCGACTCAGTCACTCAGGCTTCCATAGTGCAATACCACACTGGGAGGTGAAGGCAACTGAGATGAACTTCCCACAGCTCTGGGAGCTGGAAATCTGAAATCAAGGTGTCGGCAGGGCTGTCTCCTACCGACACTCTCTCCTCGGCTTGTACACGGCCGTCCTCTCACCTTGCATGGCCCTTCCCTGTGTGTCTGTGTCCTAGTCTCTTATAAGGACACAAGTTAGCCCATACTAATGGCCCCACTGGAACTTACTTACCTCTCCAAATACAAGTCACATTTTGGGGTGCGGAGGCCTTAGGCTTCAACATGTGACTGTGGGGAGGAGATGCCCCTCAGCCCGTGGCAGCTCTGCCAGGGCTTTGCCGACACGAACCGGTCTGTGTGACGGGTTAGCAGCACGCATGCGCACTAGCACAGCACATGCGCACACACGCCACACTGAGCGCAGGAATTTCTCGGGCCGAAATGGGCCTGACCATGTACAAATTGGCAGCTGGGTCCAAAAGCAGAACAAAGCTTCACTTAGGGCTTCAAACAAAGGTCTCACTTAATTGATATAAAAGTCCATTAAATCCTCTAAAGTAAAAAAAAAAAAGTGTTACTAACTGTTTTTAAATTCTAAAAAACACATTTCAAGACATGAATTTTATGAATGAGTTGTGACATGGTGTAGTGGGAAGAATAACTTGCCGAGACTAGAAACACCTGATCTGAAGGTCGGTGTTGCTTGTTAGCAGTTTGGCCCCTCACTGAGCCCAGGACCTCAGCTTTTAAGGGTCTGTGAGCACCATCCCCTGCCAGGGCCTCTGCACACCCAGGGCAGAGGCCTCTGGGGAGCACTCCTCATGCTACACCTTCCCAGTGCTCGAGGGAACGTGGCTCCCAACAGCTCCTCAGGACCCACCTGAGGTGCCCTCAGCTGTCCTGTGGGGCTGAGGAGCTGCGGGCACTGGACTTTCTACAGTTAGTCGTAGCCACGTGGACTTAGGTGTCCAGTGTCTGCATGGAACTATTATCTACTCCCCTACTTTGGGAAGTTATCATTTACCTAATGACCGCCAGTCTAGTAGATTTTGCAGCTGGTTTCCCGTGGTCAGCTTGTTAGTTGATGGCATCTTGGACATGTCCATCAGGCAGCAGCTGACGCCGAACATCCCTGCAGTTCGGGCGACGTGCTACACGGCACGGAGTGACTGTTGACATCATTGCCCACTTTTGTATTGTGGCGTTCTGTCTCTGACACATCTGGCTGATGTGGGGGAGCCCTGTTATGTATGGGCTATGACCTCATCTCACCTCACAGAGCGCTCGTCACAGCCCCATAGGAGGTACGCACTGTGGTTCCCTTTACTTTACAGAAGAGGAAACTGAGGCTCAGGAAGCAGGCTGGCTTCGGCTGAGCTTTCACCCCAATAAGGGGCAAAGCTGGAAATCTCACCTCCTAAGGCCATCATGCGCACCTCTCTACAGCAAAGGCAATAGGTGAGGAGACTCACAGGCACCAGGGCAGGAAGGCTAATGGGATCAGAATACACCACCCCAAGGTATACTGCTTTGAGATGAAGGCAATTGAGAAAGAGCAACCCCTCTCCGTCTCCTCAAGGCAGGGCATCTATTTCTGTGTGAAGGTGTCCTCCCTCCCCTCTCCCATACCAGAGAGAGGGGACCACTTATCACTGGAGATGGCACCAACTTTGAATTGCAATGAATAAGCCTTACTGGGATAATATACAGCTTCCATTGGCTTCCCTCATACATTTACCTATCCACATTTACTTTCCTTAAAAGGTCAAAATCCATTTCCTCTGTCTTTTCACATCACCACAATTTATTGCTGTGTGTTAAGATGCTATACAGATCCCAAATTTTAACCGCCTCCTCAAGTCACATTTCATCATGAACTCCCATACATATATATGTAATTGAATCTGTTCTTTTCCCTTGTTACCTGTCTTTTGTCCGTTTAATTTGCAGGACTCCAGTCACTGAACATAGGTTGGTAGAGAAAAATGTTCCATCAAGGCAGGAACCCTGGGGAGGGTGCCATAGACCTTCTCAAGCATCCTTGATGGGGACATGCGAGTGCTGCTCATGTGACCAGGACAGAGATGCCTGCACAGCAGGGTGACCACCAGGCTGGTGCTGGCCCATCTGCCTTCAGGGGGGCCCAGACAACAGGGCCAGTAGGAGAGAATGCTCAGTAGTTACCCTTTTGTTGCTGGCATAAGGGCTGCTGACTTATGTTTCCTTAGGGAGATTATTTGGCCGACACTGTTAATGATTTGTGCATTGTGGGTTTCGGCAAAGACAGAAACAGAGTCCAAATTGCCCCCAGGGATGGTTACAGCAATGAATAGCACTCAGGGCAGGATTCTCGCAGAGGACACGGCAGCCAGTGCAGAGGAGGAAAGGAGGGTGTGGCTGTGGCCTCTAGGGTGCAGGAGCTCCTTGGTGCATGCCTCTCTGCGGAGAGCTGTTTGCACCCACCAGGACTTAAAGGAGCAAACCTGGAGAGAGGAAGGGGAAGGAAGTTTCGGAGGGGATGGGGGGGGGGACAGTCCCAAAAGAGAGAGTGGAATTTCCTGAGGACACCAGGTCCCTGCCCTGACCTGTCACTACTGACCTGCCATCCCTAATACCAAAACACTGTCCATGTAGGAATCACTGGTTAAATGGAGCTTATGGTGCCATGTTGCCACCAACCGTGCCTCATGTTTTTTGTTTGTTTTTAACAGCCTTACTGAGACATAATTGCATATAACAAGCTGTGCCCATTCAAAGTGTACAATTTGGTGACTTTGACAGAGGTAAAGCCCCATCGTGAGCCCATTGCCACTGTCACATGGTGAGTGCATTCATCCCCCTCAGAAGCTTCCTAGAGCCACCTCCCACCATGTACCTATCCCTGCTGGTCCCTTAGGCCTTGCTTCTGGCTTTTATTTGTTTTTTAACTAAAATTAATTAAATTCATTAAATGGACTGGTATGAAATTGAAACTGAAGAGCTGAGCCCCTCCAGGCTGCAGAGGGGATGGACGCTTTCCCTGTAGCCATCCATTCAATTTCCTAGAAATGCACAGAGTGTCCCAGAGGGTCACACTGAGCTCCTGAGGGCTTGTCTACTGGCATGTGGAAGGCTGCAGGAACTGCCGGGATCACGGCATTCATTTTAGGGGACTGAAGGGTAGTAATAGGGCATGGACTCAAAACCCTAGTCAGCAAAGTTTGAGAGTCTTTTACCTCTGTCCATTTCCTAAGGCAACCGCCTTCTTAGCTCCTACCAGTGTTGAAAACTCAACTGAGGTTGTCAGAACTGGGGCTCAGCTAAAGAGCCAGCCCTTACTTTGCTTGGCTCTGCCCTCTCTTGCTGGGATTGTCTAATTTTTTTTTTTTTTTACTAAAAGCTGAAGATCTGTATTCCTCAATACAATCTCTTGATTCTTAAGGTTGATAATTTAATAATTTTTTAAAACACCTCCAAGGAGGCAAGTCTGAAGGAACCCAAATTGCAGATGCCCATCTCCAGGCCTCAGCCCCAGTGGTGGTCTGTCCTCACATCTGTTTCTTCCCACTCTTGTGCCTTTCTTCACCCTCAACAGATTCTCCTTTCATTTCATTTCATTTCATTTCATTTCATTTCATTTCATTTCATTTCATTTCATGTCAGTAGACTTCCACCCAGCAAGTGTTGTGGTCACCTTCTGGGTTCTGGGGTGAGCAGGAGCTACAGAGGTGGACGTCCCTGTTCCTATCTGTGGGAAACACAGTGGTTGACGTGCCCCGGCACGGAAGTGCATCTTGGTCTGTGGGCTTAGGGAAGAGAGTGACTACTTTACTGAGGTGTTCCTGGAAGGCCGTAGGGAAGGTCATGAGAGCTGAGCCAAGAAAGATGAGGTAGGTTCACAGGCAGCTGAGGGAGGGGAGGAAAGCTGCAGAGTGCAGAGTGCAAGGTATGTTCTGGAACAGCAGGTGGCCTATCCCTGGGGGCAGACTGGGGACCCCAAGAGAACTGAGATGGTTGGGAGAATGTCTTGGAATAAAAGAGACTCACCTTCTCCTTGTTTCTCTTGACCCATCTGGGGCCTCCTAAGGCAATGCCTCAGGGAAAGGGGAAGGGAATTAGTTGAATTTGTTTGGGGGTCCCCTAAGCCTAAAATAAAGATAAAGAGTGACCCCAAGGATTATCTAATTGAACCCACATCCAGTGCAAAAGCCCTCTCTCCCGCAGCACTGATTTTATCCACATCCCTTCCCAGCCCTCCATAACACAGACCAGACCCCCAGTGTCCCCCCTTCTTATGGGGAGGTATGGGGAAAGTTGAATTTTTCCCAGCATAAGAATGAAACAATGAGCTGCCAAAAGTTGCCTGGAATCGGAACTCCAAGCACCCTGGAGCCGGGAGAGAAGGAGTGAATACAGACGAGCTTCCTTTGGACAGCTGTGCCTACACTCTATAAAAAAGTGTCAGATTCAATCACCCAGGTTTGGGGTCTGTCGACGCCAAACATCTGGATCTTTGGACGGGCCCTGAAGAGCCAGGATGTTGCACTTCCCACCTGGAAGCCTGCCGTCATCTAAGTGCAGCCCTGACTCTGGAGAGGGTGAGCACCTGGTCAGACCCAGCCCACTTCCGGCTAGGGGCCTTGCTGACTCCCTGCGGACGGCCAGGACACATGTGTTCTGATGCCTCTGCAATGGGGGCGGGGAAGCAGGGCCCACCTCGCCTGTTCTGGGCCTTTCTTGGCTCTGGAACAGCCCTGAGCCCACAACCCAGAACTGACAGCAGATGGCTGCTCCCTGGTTGTCTGTGGTATGGTTGCAGCAACCATCAAACGGCAGACAATAGGCCCTGCCCCTGGGGAGAGAGAGCAAAGCTGCTTAGACTTTGCTTATCAACAGAGAAATCCATCTGCGTCCATTCTTACTCTTTCCTCTCCCCAAGAATAAACCAAACAGTTAATTTCAAGGGTCTGAATCCCACAGGGGTGTGGGGGGTGAGGAGTACTGCATGAGGAGGTGGCAAAATAATACCAACACCTAGAAATATTTTTGGGTAATAAAGTGACCTACATGAGAGCCCCTCATTCTCACTAATTTGCTAAGAAAGATGTGTCTGACCACCCAATGAGGTGACCAGGGAGAACCAACCAATTTTTGTAAGAAATAACACTATCTCCCTCCCCCTGGATGGCGTCAAGGGCACTGCTCAGCTGTGAGTGATGGAAGAGAAACATTTGTTGGAGCTGCCTCCCTGTTCCTCATGGTCTAACAGGAAATTACCATGTGACCCAGCAATTCCATGGGATATGCTAAAGAGAAATGAGAATATACTTCCGCACAGAAACTTGTGCATGAGTGTTCACAGCAGCATTATTCACAGTAGCCAAAAGTGGAAACATCCTAAACCACTACCAGTTGATGAGTAAATGAATCAAATATGGTATATCCATATAATGATATATCCCTACAATGAACTGTTATTTGGCAGTAAAAAGGAATGAAGCACTGAAACATCCTACCGCCTGGATGAACCCTGAAAGTATTATGGCAAAGAAACGGGACGCTAAAGGATAAATATTGTGTGATACAAATTATATGAAACATCCAAAAGAGGCAAAGTCATACGGATAACAAGTGCATTAGCGCATTTCTAGGGCTAGGGGCAGGGAGGAAAGGCTAGTGATTGCTACTGGGTATGAAGTTTCTTTTTGTAGTGATTAAAATGTTTTACAATTGAATTGGTGGTGGATATGTGACTTTGTGAATGTACTAACCGCCACTGAACTGCGCTCTTTCAGTGAGCACATTGTAAGGCATGTGACTTAATATATCATAATAAAAACTATTTTTTTTAAAAAATGGCAAAACAAAATAGTTGCAAACTCAACACATTGCTGGATTCAGACCTTCTCAATTCCCAGCTAATTGCCCATCTAATCAGCCCCACAAGTGAGGGGTTTAATTGGGTTAAATAGTTATGTTTTGTCACTTGGCATCCCGATCTTTGGATTGTGGCAAGACAGGCTTGATCCTGTCATCTATTCCAAAGGAGACAATAGTGTTATATGATGTCCCCAGACATAAAGAGCTGAGATGCTTTCTTGTAGTTTTATAGAGGAAGGATTGAATATTTATTACCCCTAAATCCACTACTATTTAGATCTGTGAAATAAAAAATCATAGCTTGTGGTTTTGCTGTGTATCCTTGAATAAATGACGTAAACTCTCTGTTTTGCAGTTTCTTCAGGTGCAAAATAGGGATAATTATAACCCTTTTAGGACTGCCATAAGGATTCAGTAGGGAAAATATTTAAAGCACTAAAAAAATCAGTGCTCAATATGTTGTCCAGCATATTTGCGTCATTTGATTACTACTTCGGGGCCTTAGGACTTTGCACTGCCTGACGATATCTTTTACGTTTTCAAAGTGCTCACCAGCTCACTCTTATCTGGGGTCTGGTTATCTATCACAAGGCTCATGCTTCTGCCTTGACTTGTTTTTCTTCATGGAACTTTCATTACCTGAAGTTGCTTTGTCTGTGACTGTTCATCTGTGTGTCTGTTTACTATCTTGCTTCTCCACAGCATGTAAACTGTGTTGCTCACGCTGAACCTTGCCTGGCTGGAGACATGTTCAGTGAATGAATCCGTGACTAGATCCTCCACTCAGCCTGGAGCATGTCCCGGAGCCTTTCAATCTCAGAAGGCTTAGGGAGGCTGGAGCTGAGCAGTTAGAGGGTCCTTCATCAGTTGTGTGTGTCCGGGGGCTCTCAGTCTCAGAAGTCCTGAAATCGAAAAGCCAAAAACTAGAAACCAGAAAAGCACTTGGCCTTTTGACCAAGGTGGAAGCCAAATTCATCTTCATGGTTGTGCCAGGTGAGGGCAAGTTCTGCTGTGCCATGGAGCAGGTGACCACACACCCGCAGTCTCTCAGTGCTTCGCAGGAAGAAAGGGGGGTGGAAGGGACGGTGGGCAAAGGGGTCATTTCAGCCAAGCTCATTACCTAGCCTTGTCCCCATATCTGGACCATGTGGCCACTGAGCTATGAAAGAGGCAGAAAAGGTGAGTATTTACTTGCTGAGCATATTTATACCCCAATCAAAATTAGAATGAAGACTCAGGAGTTTGAGACCAGCCTGAGCAAGAGCAAGACCGTGTCTCAACTAAAAGTAGAAAAACTAGCGGGGTGTTGTGGTGGGCACCTGTAGTCCCAGCTACTTCAGAGGATGAGGCAGGAAGACCATGTGAACCCAGGAGTTTGAGGTGGCTGTGAGCTGTGATGCCATGGCACTCTATGCAGGGTGACCCAGTGAGACTCAGTCTAAAAAAAAAAACAAGTAAAAAGTAAAAAAAAATAGAATCAAGCAAAACAGAGTAGCTGCTAACAATGGAGAAAACTAGAATAGTGATCAGATTGGTAACTAGCAGCAGCTGTCACGGAGGGTTTAAATGGGCCAGGTGCCCATCACCACTGGTGAGTGTGGGAGTGCTGAGGACGTGCAAATGCCTCAGTGCCATTAAAGGTGCCGCATTTGGTCAGTGTCCGTAGCTCAGTGGTTAGGGTGCTGGCCACATACACCGGGGCTGGCAGATTTGAACCCGGTCCAGGCCTGCTAAATGGCAACTGCAACAAAAAAAAATAGCCGGGTGTTGTGGCAGGCACCTGCAGTCCCAGCTACTTGGGAGGCTGAGGCAAGAGGATCACTTAAGCCCAAGACTTTGAGGTTGCTGTGAGCTGTGACACCACAGCTCTCTACCCAGGGCAACATAGTGAGACTCTATTTAAAAAAAAAAGTGCTGCATTTACAAAAAAATTCTCTTAGGTTGCCCCATGATGTGAATCATCTCTTTTCCACTTGACTCCCTCAAAGCCGCTGATAGAGTACCAAGCAGAGTCTGGAAGGGCTTCCACAGAGCCAATGGGTCTGCTGGTGAAAACACCAAATGACCCTAGCCTGGGGGCACTCAGAGAAGGGATGATGCCATTGTGTCCTCCCTCTAAAAAGTGAGAAAGCAAATAATATCCCCCACCCTAATTACAAAACAGAGGCGACATCCCTTCGTCTTGGAGCGTTTAGAAAATCCAGGGTATGATAAAGGAGAAAACAGAAGCTCTCATAACCCTCAGAGACGGACGTGGTAAACATTTGACACGCCTTCTGGTTCTGCCCCCGTCTCTTGGTAGCCTTTGGGCTGTGGACACTCCTTTGGAATTTATTCCTCGACTTTCGCCCTAAGTGTGTATGTCAACCTTTTTCTGTGTGAAAAGTATTTGGAATTTCAAGAAGCAAGCTCTGGGGCTTAAACACAGAGAAAATTCACCCCTGCGTCCTGGTGTGTACCAGTTGTGACTTCCAACGGTGGGTGCGGGAGTTGTATGTTTCTTAAATTACACTGACTGAAGAGCCACTTGGGAAACCAGAGATTCTCCAAATGGGGTTTTTATATGCCTTGTGTGGCCAAGTGAGCCTCCAGCCTGGGGAAGAGGAAATGCACAGAGTTTGCTTTTTGGAGAGACCAGGCATCTTTGAGATTTTTTTGTTTGTTTGTTTTAACTCAATTAGCTTTGAGGGGAAAGGGTCACCAGCTGTGTAGTTTGTGAGTCACTTGAATTTCAAGCTCTGAACTGCATGTTTTAGGCAAAGGCCATCTTAAGGCTTGGGGGTTTTATTATTATTTATTTTCCAATCTGGCCTTGGTCAGATTGGTTCTTTCCCCCTCTAGGTCTTAGCATCAGCTCTCCATGTCTGTAAATGAGGAGCTAATTTGAGATATGTAAATTTGTGAGATTAAAGGTAGAAATTAAAGCACAAGAAGAGCGTATGGTGCTGTGGGGATGGGAGAAGAGAGAGAATGAAAATTTGGAAAGTCATCCTCTCATCTTAAAGTGGCCTCCATGGGGGCCTCGTCTCAAAGTGGCCTCCAATGCCCCTCCCCCCATGGGGGCATTGTTTTTAAGACATAATTCAAGTGCAACGCTTCTGACAACAGGGCAGTGTATTTAAACTGAGACTGTCCTGCAAAAGCTTAGGGAGCATGACTACCCTAGGTATTGACTAGGCTTTGCTTTGTTTATTTAGCACACAGTGGCAAATTCGAGCCCCTTTTCTGTATGATGCAGACAGTTACCTGCACTGGTGGAAGTAGAAGTCAGCTGAGTGCAGCAGGGGTGGGGTAGGGGCGTGTGGAGTAGGGGAGGTTCCTGTCCCTGATTTGTAGCGTTTGCCAGTTTCCGTGGTGTAAATGGTCCCACCAACCTGACATCATTGGAAGCTGGGAAGATGTATGCAGTATCATATGGCACATATTATATGGTATTTCTACCACGTAAACATCATATAGATTATAAATAAACATAAACTCATTAGTAAAAGAGTAAAATAATTAGGAGGTGATGCATTTTGAGTTCTACCTTTGTTTTTAATACAAATTACTTTGTGGCAAGCTTATAATTCAGTTTTTCATAAAAGCTATGTTTAACAAGAAGCTCACAGATCTTCTGCAAATTAAATAGCATTCTCATAATCAGGAATGAGCCAGCCACAGGACCCCTCTGTCTGGGGGGGCAGGTATGGAGGGAGTGTGGCTAACAAGGTCTAGAAAGGGCCCTGGAAGCTCCCTCAGGCTGTCTAAGTCAGGAGACGCCAGGGCCACTTCCTGGTCCCCGGGTCACGCGTAAGCAGCCTGAGCCTCTGACCTGCCTGACCACCCCACTGCTGATCACCTCTCCCCAGATGGCTCTGGGCACTGTCGGTGTACAAGATGACCGGTCAAGCCAGACATCACGTTCTCTGTGTGTTTGTGCCTCCTTCTTTCCCTCTGTTTCTCACTAAGCCCAGGTCAAGAAGCCAAGGCCGCCCATTACGTGTTCTCTTAACAGTCATTCGTGGGGAGACTAGGTGGGAACAATTGAAAAATCTCATGAGCCATTGGAAAAGAGAGCGAAACAGAAAGTAGGCCCTCTAGCCTCTAACCTGGCACCTGGAGGCAACATCCTTGGCTGCCCTAGACTGGCTGCCTTGGCTTGGCTGCCTGGCGACTCGCCTTGTAGAACCACCGTTGCCGGGGTATCTAGAGGGAAATGGGGCCAGTACTGCCTGCAGCAAGGCCCCTTCTTGGCTGGGTCATAATCTCTCATCTTTCCTTGCCTGGCATCTGCCTCAGACAACCAATCTAGACCCATGCCACCCTGGATCCAGAGTGGGCCATAGTGTCAATGCAGCATGCCCCTGACAGCAAGGATGAGGAGCCCACTGTGAGCCCCAGCCAGCTCCTGAGCTTGGCACTGTGCAGGGGAGGGGCCGATGCTCAGTGTGGGAGTGGAAGGCCTGGCAAGGACAAGTCCTGGGGGAGACACACTCCCATACTTACGGACGCAAGCCATGATGAACACAAAGATATTATCATTAACTTAATTTTATAGGGCAAAGTCCTGGGAAGCTGGCCAAATTGGGGGAAGGAAAAAGAAAGGGGAAAATGGGAATTCTAGAATATTTTAAAAGCAGTTGCAATTTGATTACTTTTAAGAACATAAAGTAACTTGAATGAAGTTAACCATGGGCTGCCAAGTAGCCTTACTCAAAGGATTGCTTTAAAAAATGGTTAGGAATAATGTGCTATTTGCATATTAAGTGTTTGTAAGAACCTCTACATGCTGGCACGTTCAAGGAGCGGGGAGCAGGGGGAGGCGAGGGAGGGCCGGGAAGAGACAGTGTTTGTTTATCGAATTAGGACATCTTGAATCCACTGTCTCAACCCTGAGGGCTTTTGACTCTGTGTTTATGAATATAAAACTATTAGCCAAAATTGTTTCAATATTAGTTATTTTGTATCTTCTAGAGTTAATTCTATCACAGTAATTTCATTTCATGATAATTTTTCCATGAAGTAATGTTGGGACAAGGTCTCTTTCTGCTGTTGTCATTTTTCCTTCACTGAAATCCTTTATCAGAATCAATTCTTTCTTTCTTTTCCAGGACAAACAGAACTAGGCACTCCAACCTTGTGAGGACTCTCCCCTTTCTTCTCTAATGGCTGGTTTTTCTCAAACAGCCCTCCTTAGGTCTTGGTCCTGCAGTTGCTGTCCCAAGTTAAAAGTCTGGGCGTGATGGCTCCCATCTGTAATCCTAGAGGCCAAGACAGGAGGAATGCTTGAGTGCTTGAATTTGAGACCAGCCTGAGCAACACAGTAAGACCCCATCTCCACATAACATAGAAAAATTAGCTGGGCATAGTGTTGTGTTGTATGCCTGTAGTCCCAGCTACTCAGAAGGCTGAGGCAGGAGAATCACTTGAACCCAGGAGTTTGAGGTTATAGTGAGCTATGACCGCACCATTGCACTCTAGCCTGGTTGACAGAGGGAAGCCATGCTTAAAAAAGCAAACAAACAACAACAACAAAAAAAACCTTGGGGAGCCGTTGATGGGTCCAGCTGGTTCCCTGTCCTTTCCTGGCCCTATCCCTTTGGCCAGTGGGAGAGGTGCAGTGATTCCCCCATTACTTGTAGAATCAGAAAGCAGAAAAAAACTGCACAAATCTGGCCAAGTTTAGAACGGGGCTTCTGCCCTGTGCAGATGAAAAATCACCACCCATTCTTGCTTTGATTGCTTTTCTCAAATTCCAAATTATGACAGCTAAAGGAAAGGGACTTCTCTAAAAGCCAGGTACTTCATGGTCTGCATGGTGACCCACCAGAGGAATGAGGAGGCACACACCACCTCAGAGAAGACCCCTCAGCCCAGGAGTGCCAGGCAGGCTGGCCAGAAATCAGGTGGTCTTGGGTTCTCCATTGGCAGGGCTCCAAGGTAGCTGAGACACTTTAGGGCTGGTGGGGCAGGCAGAGCTGGGAGCCATCCCATGCCTCCATGCAGACAAAGGCTGTGGGGAGAGTGGGTGGCAGGGGCATGAATGTTCTCCTTGGTGGGGGTTCACTTGTTCCATTTGCTGGTCAGCTCTGCTCTGCAGGTCCACATGCAGTCTCCTCAGCAGCCTCTATCCTTATTCTGGGTTGATGTGTCAGGCAGTAGCATGGCTGTGTCCTGTTAGGGCCCAGGACCCTGCTGGGGCTTCATAGTCATGACAGCAAATCCTCTGCTCTCAGTGTCTCTGTTGCATCTTCTGTAAAATGGAGATGTCACTAGTCTACTCCACAAGGCTTTGTGAGAACTAATGAGACCCTTAGTGCCAATGCCTAGCACCATGGGAGGGTGATATGTAAGGACTTGTGATTCTCAATGGCTTCCAGGAGCTGGGATTGGCGCTTGGGCCCACCTGCCTCCCCTCAGGAGATTGCCACCCATTGTGGGGGTCGGAGTAACTCACAGAAGGCCTGGGCCCCTTGGGCAGGGGAATCTTCTGTACCTTGGGCTGAACTCTTTCTAACTGGGTGAGTCTCTCTGGCAGCCCATGTGAGGGCCAGACTTGAGGGGGTAGCCAGTCATCCTGAGAGGGCAATTCCATAGTGAACTTGGCCGGGCGGCCCAGCCTCCATGCTGGACTTCTCTGGGCCATAAAAACCTACAACCACAATAAAGCAGAAGAGATTTGCAAGGACTTGAATCAATCCCCTTAGAGCCCACACTCCTGGCCTCCAGGGAGGGTAGTGGAAGAGGGACATCTGGCCACACTGGGTGGGCCTCTGCATCCCGCCCAGCACCTCTGGGCCCTGGATGCTCAGCCTCACAGAGAGAGTCTCCTCCTCCAGGGCCCTCCCTGGGGGCAGAGGACCATGGGAAAGCAGTATCCGGCACTCGTGAAGGACAGGCTGCACAGTCCCGTTAGCCCCCGGCCCTAAGGGGAGCCCACGAGTAGCTGAGCCAGCCCCTAGCCACAAGTAAGACTGAAATATTTAAGGACGTGAGATTCTCAATGACTCCCAGAAGCCCACCTGCCTCCCCACTGGGGATTGGGGTGACCCATCACTAGGGTAGGGGTAACCCGCAGTAGGCCTGGGTCCTTGGTGGGGCGTGGGGTTGATGATTGCACAGCATACTCAGGCTGACCCCCACTGTCACTCACCTGCAATGTGGCTCTAGTGATCCTCATTTATAGAAAACTGATGATCAGAGAAGCCCAAAGAGCTGGTCCACATGCACCCAGGGTTCAAACATAGGTCATCTGGAGTCCATGGGCCTATGTCAGAACCCTAGAACCCCCACAAACATGGGAACAAAGCCTGCCACCATGGGACCCACCACTTTCTGAGCCTCAGCTTTCACGCCTCAGTGGGTTGGCCAGGGCCCTGGGTATCTCAGCTACATGCAGGCCATGGGGTGCTTAGAGTTCTCACTGCTCCCGAGAGCCACTCCTCTGCCCTCTCATCCCTGACAGCTCTGGTTTCTGTGACGAAGAGACTCACTCAGACACTTACAAAAGGGGTTTTATGACCTTGTTACTGGGGTTCCCAGGACTAAAAAGTGCTGACTAGCGGGCAGAAGGCAAGGAGCCCAGGCCCTGGTCTGTCTGCCCTTCTCTCCTCGGTCACTGAGTGAGTGTAGGGAGCATAGACATGAGGAATTGGGGGGAAGAAAGAGGGGGATAGAGAGGGGAAAGCGGAGGGAAGTGAAGGGGAAAAAGGAGGAAGGGAAAGCCCACCTGGTTTCAAGTACCCTGGTCTCTCCACCCACTGGCTGAGAGATTTTGCCCAAGACTCTCTCCCTCCAAGCCTCAGTCTTCCTCATCTGTGAAATGGGGATATGAGGCCTTCCCCCAGGGAAGGAGGTATCTCATTCTCTTCCTGCTCCTGACAGCAGGGTAGGGCCAAGCTCTCCCTGGAACAGGGTTAGGGTGGGTTTGTCCTCAGTGGCTCATAACAAACCTTTCCGAAGGGCATTTCTCAGACCTCCAAGAAAGAAGGATAAGCCAGGCCAGGGGCCCTCAGAGCAGTGTCCTCCCCAGCCGTGGCCTCCAGCTGGGAGAGAGGGGCTGCCCTCTGGGGGCATCGGGGGCTGGTCACTGCCTCTCCTACCTCACTCCCAGCCCTGTGCCTGTCTCACACACAGAGTCCATGAACTCAAGTTTCTCTCTGTTGTTCCAAGGTGGGATCTGGGGATGCTGGGGCCTCAGGGGAGCGGAATACAGGCCAGCACCAGGCCAAGGTCTCCTGGACCTCAAGCATCCAGGTCAGGATTGATGTTAATTTCCACACTCAGCTGATCACCGTCCTCTTGAATCAGTCCAATACCGCGCTCTGCCCCTATGCCCCCTGCTGTCCCTGGCTCACTGTGCCCCTTCTGTTCCTTCTGTATCACTGTCACCAACCCCCTCCTGTATATCTCTGGGCTGTGGCTCCACTCCCTACTCCTTCCTGCCTCACACTCTGGTCCCCACCCCCATCCAGTCATCTCACAGGGACAGCTGTAAAGAATTAGGAGCTGGACAGTGAGTATCAGCCCCGAGTGGCAGGGATGATTTATGTCTCTGTGGGAGATCAGGCAGGTTTTAATTATTTCACCCAATAGCACATGTCCTGGGGCTTTTGTTGGACAGTCTCTCTTCTCCTAGTCTGGACTATCACCTGATTTAGACAGTTTGTTTTCATTGTTAGAGCAGCTCTGAGGCCCCCAGAGGCAGTCCTGTCCCACCACACCACCCCGTCAAACTTCCAGAGAGCATCTGCTCTGGCCCTGGGAACCGGCCTGGGAACCGGCCTTTCTGTCCACATCCCTCCTTCCCCTGGGTGGAGCTGCCTTAGCTCCTAGAAGTCTCCTTTCCCCATGCTGCCACAGACCCCCAGATGGAGGGGCTCGGAGCCAAGCCTCCAGAAAGGGATGTGGCAGCAAGCACTACCCTTGAGGACCACCGGTAACGGTTGTTTTCAGCCCAGCCTTTGGCTTGCTCCCTTGGGGGTAGTAGTCACAGGGACCTGAATCACTGTCCTCACCTTGGACAAGCTGCCTGCTGATTTTTGCCTCCTCTGCACAACGAGAAGAAATAAAGGTACCAGCATCTCGGGATGGTTGCTGCACAAAGAACACTTCACTGTAGCGCCAACGCCATGTGGCTCGGCTCATTCTTCCTCACTGCCGCCATGGAGGGAAGGATTTGTACATCTATTTCATGGATTGAAAGACTGAGGCTTAGAGAGGTGAAATTATTTTCCTAGGGCCTGAGAGCAACTGGAGAAGGTGGCAGAAACCAAGCCCCCAGCAAAGCTGAATTTTTTATCCTTCTGCACACAGGAAGTCCCTGATCTCTTTCACCTCTGCCCACCGCGTGACATTTTCCACTGCTGTGGATGTGGCCTGCATGGGCTCCCAGCACACACAGGAGGAGGGAACCTAGCTGCTCTGGCAGTTCTGCTGTGGTTAAAGTACGGGGAGCTCTCATTTCAGTTCTTTCTGGCCTGGAAAAGGACATTGGAAAAAACCACCCTCCCCAGCCCCCAGTGACGTGTGCTCACAGCCTGTCAGTCCTGGCAGCCTGAGAGATCCCCAGAGGCAATGGGGTGGGGGGACTGGGAAGTGGACAGCAACCACGCTGTGGAGCTTTCAGAGTTCAGCTCTGGGTACAAGCCCTTTGTTCTGCAGGGTTCAGAGGGCCTCAGGGTCTGAGGCTGGGTGATCACAGGACCCCAATAAGTGGCCGTGTGTCTCGTACACAGAGTGAGGCTGATAATGTCGGTAGAACTGCAGAAGAGCAGAGTCAGGGGTTGTACAAAGAAGAATGACATTGTCTCCACTGACTGGCCTCTAACTGAGGGTTGTAGGTGAGTAGAGGAGCAGCTCCATGTCACATAACAGCCTCAGGAAAGCCTCATTCTTTATACTGGCCAAGGAGAAGATGAGGAAAAGGAAGCGTGGCCAAGGATGCTAGATTAGCCAGAATCTTTAAGGTTTAAATAATAGGAACACAAGTCAAACTATCTCAGGCAAAAAGGAAGCACATTGATTAATGTAATTAAAAATATAAGGAATAGCTCAGGTATAGCTGGATCCAGGCACTCTAATATCATCAAGAAGCTGTCTCACTTTCTGGCTCAGCTTTCTTTGGCTTGCCTTCACTCTCAGGCAGATTATTCCAAGGAGCAGCACTTGAGCAGCTCCATGGCTATATCCTGGGCTGTAAACAAGCCCAGAGGCTAATGCTTACTGGGCCTTTCCTTCATATGCAAACTAATCATATCAGTTAGGGATGGACTGTGCCATCCTCTGGAGTAGAGGCAGCAGTGCAAGGCTACAGAGCCACATGATAGAAAATAGTTGTGGTGTGGTGGGCACCCCAGGGAAAAGCAACAGCTAATATCAGGAAAGGGGAACAAACATAAGGATGGGTCCACCCTGATCTGGTCGTGTCAACATCCTGTTCCTCTATTTCCTCATAAGCAAGAAGACAGGGATACTAAGGCCCACTTGCCCACTTGGGCTCTACATCTAAGCCACCACAGCCTGGTGATCTCAGCATTTTTCAGAGCACCAGACCCAGGCCAGGTCTAAGTTATAAGGAATTGGATGATGGGAGGACTTCAGCCAGCCTTCCAACCTCCCTTCACCCCCCACCCTCCCACTCACATCAGGTTTAGTGAGTGAAATGGAAAATGCACCAAAATGAAGACTGAAGCCTCTCCCCACATGTGGTTGCTGCCTGGGCCCCCCTTGGCCTGCTGTCTGCTGAGGGGACGTCAGCCAGGCTGTCTGTTCAGCCTGGAGGCCCTTCCATCGCTGGCATCTCTGGGGCCCTGGCCCTCTGTCTGCCTCATCTGTTAGATTTCCACCCAAATTCCTTCCTCAGAGCCATCTGTGGCACTGTAGGTGGAGGCAGGCCTGGCCAAGAGACATAGCCTCTAACCACACAGGAGAACGGTGACTTGTTCCCATTCTGTGCACTCTTCGGGGGAGCAGGGACAGTCCTACACTCCTCAGGCCTCCTGCCAGGAAGACACAAAGGAAGTGATGCAGGAGGAGCAGCCCAGCGAGCTCGCTTTTGGGGTCATTCCTCTGTGCCCCAGCTATTTGTGCCTCTCTTCAAGCCAGACTCAAGGCCGAGGCTGAGTGTTCAAGAAGAGCCCGGTGAGGTCAAGTGGGGAAGCCTTGGTCCGTGTGGAGCCACACGGGGCTCCCAGGAGCGCACACAGCAATGCGAGAGAGCCAAGGTGTTGAGCACAGCCCAGGAGGACTCTGCATCTAGGCTCCAGAGAGGGCAGGAACGGTGTGGATGGTGCCGCAGGATGGTTCCTGCTGACTGCGTGGCCTCAGGAGGTGAATGAGAGCCACCTGACCAAGGGGTGGGGATGCCAAGGCAGGGGAACTGGGGCCCCAACTTCTACCTGGAACTCCAGGGTCAACATTCTCCCTCAGTGGCCTGGCTGGTGGCCGTCATGAGAGACGCTGTGATGGAGGAGTGGGACAGATGAGGTGGCACTGCCCTCTGCAGAGTCAGAGGGGGCATCCTCAGCTTTGTGAGGCTCCCGGGAAGGTGCATGGTAGGCACAGTTGAGTGGGGGAGGTGCAGAGGAAAGGAGGCCAGCAGGCCTGGTGCCCAGATGGCCCCTGCCCCATGCCAGGAAGCCATCCACCATCACTGGAAGGAGAAAGAGTGAGGAGAGACTCCAGAACTCCACAGCCGGGTGGGTCAGCACATCGCAAGTGCAGGGCCTCTGCTCAGAGCCGTCGGTCTGCGTGTCTCTCCCTGCCAGTTCCTCATTGTCTTGGTCACTGGAGCTCTATAGTGTCCCCAAACCAGATGGAAATCCCTCCCACGTCCTTCTTTCTTGTTGAAGATTGTTTTCCACATAATTATAGAATAAGGTTATTTGTGTCTGTGAAAACCTCACAGAGATTTTGATAGGAATGTTAAAATTGTTATCAGTTTAGGTAGAACTGACTTCTTTCCCATGCTGAGTCTTCCAGTCCGTGACGCCTAATGTCCCTCCATTCGTGTAGGATTGCTTTGATCCACAGTTCCTAATTTTCATCACACACTCCTATTTTTTAAATTCACCAAGAGATACACGTGGAGCTTTCCAGGGTCACTGTGGCTTTCTCATTCTGTCCTTTTTCTTGCTGTCTTGCTTCAGTCAACCCTCCGTTCCACCAGGGACATCTCATTAAGCTCTGGGTCAAAATGATCTGTGCCAAGTTGTCACCACGCACAGACTCTACTCTCTCTGTGTTGGGGACCACGTCCTGCCAGGACAGCCTATCCGCTGACTCTGTCCACCAGGAAGTTCTTAAACAGAGATTTCTGCCTTCAGGGGCCTGGCTCTTTACTAAATTCTAATCCTTGATCCTTTCTCTGCTTCTCTAAGCCTCATCTCAGAGAGTGTGCTAGATAGCCCTCAAAACGCGCTTCTCTGCCCTGCCTGGTTTCCTGGTTTCCCATCAGCTCCCAGAACTCTCTGTCTCTGAAATATACACACACCTCTCTTCTTCCTTGCTTTCCCTCTGTAAGCCAGTCCCACATCCCTGGTGCCTGTAGAGGGGTGACAACTGAGGTCTGACCTACACCTGGCCAGAGACGAAGCACCTTGTAACTGCCCCCACATGTCCCAACTCTGAGATGAATCGAAACAAGCTCCCTATGGGTCTTCTCTTTTCAGGTATTCTAACAAATGCAGGGAAGAGCAGGGAAGCTCTATGCTTAGCAATTTAAACCTTGGTCTATCTGTGCAGGTTATGGTAATGAGGCCAGACTATACAGGACAATGGCATCACCCAGGTGACCCTAGATCACTAGATTTGGCCAATATTTTGCACCCCATAGATGACACCACTGCTTGTGTCCAGTAGCTGGTGACTTGGAAGCTACAGGAGGGGGTGTGCAGCCTTTGCCTCCTTCACTGTCGTGAGACTCTGAGTGAACATTTGTCTTTCTGGGTCTCTGAATTCTCCTGACCAGACGCAGCACTCAGACTACCTCCCACGGAGCTGGTGCATTTGTGGAAATCAGACACAGCACCCAGCACCATGCCTGGAAAATGGTCATGGCTCTATGACCACAATCGTCATTAGCGTTTTAGGAGGAGGCCACCCAGCTTTGCGGCTCTCTGCCTCTCTGAATTTGCTCACTCATGTGGCTCCTTAAGGAATGGTTTGTGGTGGTTCCTCCCTCAGATGAGAACAGCAACCGGTCCGGGGTTCCGATTTGCCTTGCATTGCACAAAACTGCTGACTTTCTTCAACCAAGCACACCCAAGGCTGACCCAGGAAGAGTGATGCAAGGGATGGCAGGGGGTGGAGAGGCACCCACTTGCTTGAGCCCTGCAGTAGCCTTGGACCCCCAACATCTATGCATATTCTTGGTCCTTTGGAGACCCATGGCAAGGCTTGACTGTTCCAAGAAGGGAGGTTACACCCTCCACCCAGAGAAAGGATTCAGAGAGTAACTAGCCAGACCCCCCAGCTGCGCTGTCTGATCTGGGGGCCACTAGCCGCAGGCTGGGACTAAGCCCTTGAAAAGTGACTAGTCCAGGTCAACATGTGCTGAGATGATAAAATCCAAATAATATTTCAAAGATTTTGTGCCCAAAAAAAGTAATTGAAAAACTCACTAATAATTTTTATAATTTAGGTGTGGAGCACAATTACAAGAGAGACTCTACCTAACAAACGCGAACATTGTAACCTAGTTGTTTGTACCCTCACATTAACCTGAAATGAAAAAAAATAATTTTTATATTGATTGTGTGTTGAATGATAATATATTAGAAATATTGGGTTAAATAAATTATGTTATTAAGAGTAATTTTCAGGATTTCTTACCCTTTTAAAAATGTGGCTACTAGAAAATTGGAGATGACATCCATGCCTCTCCAGACAGTCTGCCTATATGACATTTCTTTAGAGGCATGGTCCCAGGAAGCTGGGGGCCTTCTCTTTCCTTGCTCCCAGAGGCTCCTGCAAGGTCTTAACCCTCTTAGCCCCCTCTGCCCTTGTATGCATTAAGCAAAATCCAGAATCAAAGGAATGCTTCCACTTCCATGTCCCACGCATTTTTGCATTCCCACCACCCAGCACTATGTACATGTGCAGGACTTTTGTGCAACTTGGGGAAAGGAGTTTCTTATTCCAGGAACTTTATTGGTGTTTTCCAGGAAATCAGCACAATAAATATGCAAATCTCTGACATCTACTGTGAGAATGATTTGCCTTGTCTGCAGCATCCTGGGCAGTGGGCAGTATGCTCAGCCACGTGTGCAGCCCTGCCAGTGTCTAGCTGCTCAGTAGCTGGAGAGGTAATTGAGGAAGGAGAACAGGCTCCTCTAGTCCCCCTTGATGTTTCCAGGCTGAAGCTACACCTCTCCTCCAATAAAAAGGACTGTTTCTTTCAGGCCAGAGGCCACTTTTCGAGACTGTAGCCCCAGCCTCACTACCAACCACCGAAAACCTTGTCATTTAGCACCATGACTCCAACATTCCCCTAGAAAGTTCACAGAACTGTGGGCAGAAGGTAAACACCTGCTGATGCTTCAAGCCCAGCCTAAGGGTCTCTTCCTTGAAGAAAATCCTCCTGTGAGCTGTTGATGTCCCCGAGGGCCCCAGGGAAAGGGAGACTGGCGAGTCTAACCTGGAGTTCTTACCACCTGTGCTGAGGTACCATTGCACTATTGAGGGACGGGTGTTGGCACAGACCGGTGTAGGGTGCTGGCATGCTTTTATCAAAGGGTGCTAATACAGGCCGGGCGCAGTGGTTCATGCCTAGCACCTGGAAGGCTGGGGCAGGCAGATTGCCTGAGCTTAGGAGTTCAAGACCAGCCTGAGCCAGAGGGAGATCTTGTCTCAAAAAAAAAAAAAAAGAAAAAAAGCCGGGTGTTGTGGCGGGCGCCTATAGTCCCAGCTACTTGGGAGGCTGAGGCAAGAGAATTATTTAAGTCCAAGAGTTTGAGGTTGCTGTGAGCTGTGATACCACGGCACTCTACCAGGGGTAACAAAGTGAGACTCTGTCTCAAGAAAAAAAAAAGGGTGCTGATACATATCTGCTTAGAATAATTAAAGTCTCTCCTCTTGTCTGACTCACAGGGAAGCATCCACAGAAAGGTGGAGGATCAGATAAGCCAGGAGGGTTGGGAGTGTCCAACTTACGACGTTCACAGCTCCGTCTTTCACCCCCAAATGTCCTGTCTGCTCTAGATGGGCTTTTCTGATTGGTTATATCAATGCATAAATATTTATTCATCCATGTCAGGGTGCGTTTTCATACTAGGCTCCCTTCATTCCTGCAGTTATCGAGTAGAGCTTTCGTTTATGTTCTGTTGATGTCTGGCATGGATAATTTCCCTTGTTTGATACTTCCCTGTTATATGGAAACTTTTCTTCAGTCCCCAGAAAAGTGTAAAAGATGGATAGTTTGTTTGTTTGTTAGGTCATTTATTTTATTTTAAAAACTTTTTATATTTTCCCACAGCTGAGTTTGATCACTTCTAAGGAGCAATAGGAAGTGAGTGAGAGATTAGGCCAAGAGCATGAAAACAATTCTCAGGCTGGTTGTCCAGAGCTCCTTGTGGTTCCTTTAACCAAATGGATGTTTTGTGGAGAGTTAGGTCGTTTTGTACAGTAAACAATTTTTTTCTTTTCCTTTTAGCCACTTAATGTGGTATCATGAAAGGAAGATTGGCTTCTTAATGAAAAAAAGCTGAGATGGGAGAGGGAGGCTAGCACATCCCGAGCGCTTCCAGGATTACATAAGTAACATTCTTGCTGCATAAACATCTTGGCAAAGCCAGAGGCTAAATCCCTGTTCCACACTGCTGGCCTGAACCAAGTGCTATATAACATTAAAAAAAAAATCCCATTGATGGTAACATTTTTCTGTCCAGAAACAAGTCGTTAGTTTGGACAAAGGAATCTGCCGAGTTCTCCAAAGTTCTACTGGAAAATATTATCTAGAGAAAAATCAAGTGAGGAGTCAGAGCGGAGGACTGAGTTTTCTTAAGAGCGAATCAGAGAGAAATGGCACTCAAACCTCGTGAAGTTCCCATCAGTGCAAAATTGCAAAACCCAACCTAAATTAAACCGTCCTAATTTGGCCAATGTCAATTAGAGAGTTAAGAAATAATAATCATCATTTTCAATAAATAGTTAATGATACTGCAGATTTTTGCCCAAATTGCACCTTGATGTTTTTATCTATCTCTTGAAATAATATAAAATTGATGTATGCAATTGGTGGGCTTGGGAACACAACTTCTCCATATGTATATACAAATGCTTTCATACTAATTTTTGTTCCTAAGGAAAAATAAGACTTAGAGAACACTGTCTCATGATATATCATCCATGACATTCCAATTCCAAGAAGTGGTAACGTCAAGTTCTAAAGAAGAACTATTTCTTCTTTCTAAATGTTTGTGGCATAAAACGGTCTTATACCAATAAAACCAGTTTGGTTTCTAAGCTACAAAGAATATTTGCTTTTCTTTCTTCAATTCCTACAAGTAAAAACTCTCTAGAAGTGGCCTGTTTAAAGTCTTTTCTTCAGGAAATCTGAACAGAATACTTATTGTAGAAATAATAGAGAAAATAATTTGAGCACCCTGCCCCCGCAGTCCTCCCCAAGGACATCAAAAGACATCAAGCCCAGATAATTTCTCAATGTTTCTCATACTATTCTGAAGCACAGAAAAAGAGGGAAACTTCCAATTATTTACAAAGCCAAGGTTTGAAAGTCTGACAAGAGTTTAACAAAAAGTAAAACTACAGACCAATCTCACTTATTAGTATTGATATGAAAATGTTATAGAATATCTAAGAAAATAGACTCCAACAACACATTAAAAACAACACATTAGGAGCAAATTATGTTTCTTTCAGGAGTGCAAGGGTGATTCAATACAGAATATCTAGTAATATAATTCATCTTGTTAATAGAGATAAGGACAAAAATAACACGATCATCTCCAGAGATGCAGAAAAGACACTTGAGAAATGCAACATTCATTCATGCTAAAAATGCTTTCCAATTGAAATCAGGACCAAGACAAAGAGGCCTGCTATCACCATTACTGTATAAGTTGTATTGGAAGTATTAAGCCAAAGCAATAAAACAAGGAAAATAATTAGAAGCAAAACAATTTGAAAAGAAACATTAACAAAAATCTCTCTCTGCAGGTTATATGATTATATATTAGGAAAGCCCCAAAGAATTGATGGAAAAGCTAATATAAACAACAATATAATTAGTATAGTAGCAGGCTGTAAATTTAATAAACAAAAGTAATAGCCTTCCTATCTATAAACAAAATCCATCTAGAAGAAATAATGAATGAGAAGAGCTCAGTCTAGATAGGGAGAAAAAGAAAACCTTGGTATAAACTTAATGAGAAATGTCCATAGCTATCCAAAGAAAATATAAAAGTTTTGTGAGAGATACAAAAGCCTACTTGAAGAAAGGGAGAGATATTCTGTGTTCATAAGTAGGACATAATAGTAATAAAAATATAGCACCTTTCATGATAAAGGGCATAGAAGGAACATACCTCTAAATAATAAAATCATATATAACATATATATATATATATAAAAGACATATATAACTATATACAGTCCACAGCCAACATCACACTAAATGAGATAAAATTAAAATTATTCCCCCTAAGACTTGAAACAAGATAAGAATATCCACTTTCCACTTCAAATCCTAGCCAGAGCAATCAGGAATCCAATAAAAGGCATCCAAATCAGAAAAGTAGAGGTCACACTATCCCTGTTTGCTCATGATATGATCTTAAATCCAAAAATTTTAAAGGATTTTTCCAAAATACTCTGAGAATTGATAAGTGAATTCAGGTTACAGAATTAATGCATACAAATCAGTAGCTTTGCTATACACTAATAACAGCTAAGCTGGGAATTGAATCAAGAACTCAATACCATTTATAATAGCTGCAAAAACAAACAAACAAACAAATAAAAAACCACCTAGTAATATACTTAACCAAGGAGATGAAAGATCTCTACAATGACAACTACAAAACACTAATAAAAGACATTGTTGATAACACGAACGGAAAATCATCCTATGCTTATGAACTGAAAGAACAATTATTGTTAAAATGTCTACACTGTTCAAATTTATTTACAGATTTAATGCAATTTCCATCTTTTCTTACAGAATTAGAAAAAACAATCCTAAAATTCTTATGGAATCAAAAAAGAGCCTGAATGGCTATAGTAACCCTAAGAAAAAAGAGCCAATCTGGGCCATTCAAAGTGCATAAATTTGAAAACTTAGATAATATTGACCACTTCCTTAACAAATATAATTTATCACAACTCACCCAATATGAAATACCTATACATCATTTAAATAACCCTATAACTCTTGAGAAAATTTAACCTATAACTTAAAAGTTTATCCACTTGCAAAAAGATCTCCAGGTTCTAATGGTTTCACTGGAGAATTCTACCAAATTCTTAAAGAAAAACTAACACCAATTATACACAATATCTCCCCTCAAAATAGAATAGGTAAGAACATTTTCCATTGTATTTTATGGGCCTCTTATTATCCTGATACCACACCCAGTTAGTTATTCCAGTTAGTCAAGATTGGTCCAATATTAGAAAACTAATCAATGTAGTCTACCATAAGTAATCATATCAGCCTAAGGAGAAAAGCCATGTCTCCCTATCAATCAATGCAGAAAAAGCATTTGACAAAATTTAAAACTGATTCATGTTAAAAATCCTTAGGAAAATAGAAATATCACAGAAATTACTCAACTTGATAAAGAAGATCTACCAAAAAACCTGCAGAAAACATTTTACTCAATTGTGAAAGACTGAATGTTTTCCCCCTAAGATTAGGATGAAGGCAGGGATTCCTGCTTTCACTACTGTTATTCAACATAGACTGGAAGTTTTAGCTATTGCAATAAGCAAGGGAAGGAATAAAAGGAAGAAAGAAAAGTCTCCTTATTTGCAAATGGAATAATTTTCCACACGGAACAGCCCAAGAAATATGCAAAAAAGTCCTAGAATTTACAAATGAGTTGTCAATGTTGAAGGATACAAGATAAACTTAGAAAAATCAGGCCATAGCTCATATTTCTAATCCCAGCATTTTAGGAGGCCAGGGTGGGAAGATTACCTGAGCCCAAGAGTTCAAGACCATTTTGGGCAACTTAGTGAGACCCTGTTTCTACAAACTATTTTTTTAAATAAAAAATATATATTAGCTGGGTATAGTAGTGTGTGCCTGTAGTTCTAGGTACTGAGGAGGCTGAGGCAGGAGGATCATTTGAACCCAGAGATTTGAGCCACTGCACTCCAACCTGCGTGATAGAGCAAGACCCAACCTCTTTTAAAAAGTATATAAAAATCAATTGTATTTCTATATGTATTGCAGCAATGAACACATGGAGATTGAATAATTATTATAATTGTTCAAAGTAAAATAGAATATTTAGGTGTAAATCTGACAAATCATCTAGGAATTATATGCTGACCACTTACAACCCTGATGAAAGAAATTAAAGAAGATCTAAATAAATGGAAAGGCATACAATGTTCATGGATTGGCAGTCTCGTTATAGCAAAGATGCCAATTCTCCCTGAATTGATAAAAATGGTTTATGTAGTGTCTGTTAAAATAACAGGAATTTTCCATGAATTTTCCATGTAAATCCTCAAATTTATATGGGAAAGTAAAGGCACTGGAATAACTAAAGCAAAGTTTCAAAAAAGAAGAAGAAAGTGGAGAAATCAGTCTATTTAATTTTAAGACTACTATTTAGTTTTGATTATCAAGGCTGTATGGTATTGACACAGATCAAAAGAAGGGAATACAATCCCAGAAATAGACCACATAACTATGCCTATCTGATTTTTGACAAAACAGGAAAAGCAGTTCAGTAGGAGTAAAGAGCCATTACAACAAATGGTACTGGAGAAATTGAACATCCTTAGGCCAAGAAAAAAAGGAACCTTGCCCTACCTTATATAAAAATTAACTCAAAGTGATCATGGACTCAAATGTGAAACATAAAATTATAAAACATTTACTAAAAAGGACATAGAATAAAATATTTAAGGCTAAGACTGGGCAAAAAATTCTTGGACTTGACGTAGACACATGATGCATGGAAGGAAAAACTGACGAATAGAACTCCATCAAAACTAAGCACTTTTGCCCTGTGAAAGATCATGTTAGGAAGATTAAAAGGAGCATCCAGTGGGAGAAAATGTTTACAAACCACTTATCCCATAGGATGGTAGTATCATATTCCACGATATTTTAAAAACCCTCATAACTAAACAGAAAACAATCCTTAGAAAATTGCCAAAGAGATGCACAGACATTTTACTAAAGAGGATGTAATGGTGATGGCAAATAAGCACATATAAAAATGGTGAATGTGATTAGCCTTTGGAGAAATGCAAATTAAAAGCACAGTAAGTAATCACTGCATCCTTATCAGAACAACTAAAATAAAAATAAGTGACATCAAAGCTAGTGAGGACATAGAGAAATTTAATCACTCAAAATTGCTAGTGGGAATGTAACATGGTACAGTTACTCTGGAAAACCACTGGGAAGGTTCATATACAATTAAGCATGCAACTAGCACTGCACTCCTGGCTATTTATTTGTTATTTATTTATTTTTACAGTAGCCTTTTGTTTTTAATACCTATTATGCCATGAACTCATGGGGAAAAGGCTCCAGCAGCTCAGGGAGACACCTTTCCATTGAATGTGGCAAAGCTTGCTCTATTATGCCATGAATTCATGGGGAATAGGTTCCAGGACCTTATGCTCCTGCTCACCTGGTTCTCTTGGTTCTCCTGTATGCTCTGCCACGTATGCCATGAATTCATAGAGAATGTGTTTCCAGGATCTCAGGCTCCTTTCCTTGGTTCTCACAAAGTGTGCTTTTCTGGGTGGAGCAGGCTGGAGCTTCGGTCAAACCCTGGTACTGTTCTCTTTGGCTTCCTTCTTTCTCTGATCATTTTCCTTCACACATTTTAGGAAGCTATCTCAGCTCTTAGAGTGCTTAATATGCTCAATATGAACATTAATCCTCTTGGCAAGAATCTTGCCCTTAACTTGTTTGTTTACAACAATGCCAACAGCATGTGGGTAACATTGTAGATTCTTCCAACTTTGCTGTGGTAACATTTATGTGGCATGCCTTTCCGAACAGTACCCATTCCCTTGATGTCTGCAATATCACCTTTCTTGTAGATTAGCACATATGTGGCCAAAGGAACAACTCCATATTTTCTAAAAGGCCTAGAGAACATGCATCAGCTGACTCTCCTCTTTCCCTTTGTGTTTGTCATTTTGGAGAATTCCTGGAAAATGGCATCTCCAGCTGAAAGGTGCTGCTGGCTATTTATACCAGAGACAGGAAGACTTGTGTTCACAAGACCTGTACATGAATGCTCACAGTAGATGTATTCCCAGTTGCCCCAAACAGGTGTCCTTCAGTGAGTGAATAATGAAAATAGCTGTAGTACATCCACGCCATGGGATGACACCAAGATGTAAAAAGGAACAAACTATTGATACCCAAAATGCCCTAGATGAACCTCCACAGAATTATCCTGAGTGAAAAGAGCCGGTCTCAAAAAGTTATATACTACATGAGTCCATTGTGTAACATTCTTTAAATGACAACATTATAGAAGTAGAGAACACATTAATGTTCTTCAAGACTTAAAGAGGAAAGCAGATATGTCTATAAGAGGGCAGCTTAAAGGATCCTTGTGGAGATGGAATATTCTTTACCCTGGCTGTATCTATGTTAATATCCTGGTTGTAATATTGTCCTACAGTTTCAAAAGGACTTTACCACTGGGGGAAACAGGACAAAAGAATTTCTTTGTATTGTTTCTTACACCTGCATATGACTCGACAACTTTCTCAAAATAAAACACTTAATTTGAAAAAAATAAATACCAAAATACATAATGGTGGGCAAAATGTTGGCATCTCTGGGAAGGTCAGGTTAGGAATGACAGACTCCAGTGCAGGCTCCAACTTACAGGGGTTTGAGTTGATAACTCAAACACCGCACACAAAGTTGCCGTAAGTAATGTGTTTTCTTAAAAGGATTAACAATTCCCAGAAAATTCTGAACCAAACAACAGTCTTCTCTCAACTAACATAGTATTTTTGTTCTTGGAAAATACTGAGTATATTAAAAATATGCAAAAATTACTTTGTGTTTATATGCAATATAAACATATAAAGTCTAGGCTCATTCTCATTTACTAAAGCCCCCAAATAACACAACAACCAAAAATGCCCCCAAGGGCAGTACATTTTCTTTACATTAATAATCATTGCTCCACCACAGTGGTCCTCAAAGTATTATCTGGGAGGCCCCCCAAGGTCAAAACTATTTTTATGATAACACTAAAATGTTATTACCTTTTTCATCTTTCTTTCTCCTAAGACTACCTGACGTGATTCATCACAACACAGCAGAAATGTGAATCCAGCTGTCTTTCATTAAACTAGATAGTAAAATCACTTGTGAAGTGCATTCTACATTTGCAAAAATGTAAAACAACATCATTCATGCATTTTTTTCTGTTTGGGAGTATAGAAGTAGAGAGTAATGAAGTTCTGAAATCAAAGTTTGAGAATCTCAGCTCTCACTTTGCTGTCACCAGCATCCGGTAATGTGCACAAACTTGACAGGTGCTAAGTAAACAGTCTGTTGAGCTGAACAAACAGACCAGTGAAAGGACAAGTTAATCTCAATTAACTGAATTGCATTTGTTCCTTTGGGTACCAAAGAGCAGAGGACGGTTGCCCTGCGGCCCGGGGTCTCCTTTTGTGCAACTGTGCCCCTACCATGCTGAGGACAGTGCCTCCCATGGAGCTCCACTTCACAGACCGGGTGACTCAACCCAGCCTGGTTCCAGAACCTGTCTGAGGTCACAGCTGGTGAGAGAAGGAGCCAGGGCCCTTGCCTCCGCACCCCTGTCCCAACTCTCCCAGCCCTCTTTGCTGCCTGTAGCTGGGACACTTCCACCCTGTCCTCCAATTGGCTGTGGGAATAGACCCAGAGCTTGAAAGAGCTGTGGCTGGTGGGTTTCATGATTCCTTCTCACAGAGGACTTTGCCTGGGAGGAGTGAAATTTCCAGGGAAAATGGCCAGAAAAGGTGACCTCCTGCTTGTCAGTCAGAAGACAGCCCATCTTGGGAAAAGGACTTAGCACTCGCCTGTCTAGAGAGGACAGTTTCTTTTGTGGCTTCTCTGGTCTCCCAGCCAGGGCACCTGTGCCGTGGGGCTTTTATGAGAACACCAGGCTGCACTAAGGGAACAAGGACACATTCCCATCAGGTGTGAGCAATAGGCCTTGCTCCTTGGTGTGGGGTAAGGAGGCGCCAGATGCAATATGCCTGCACATCATTCACCCTCCCACCTCAGACCCTGCATGGCTGAACCCAGGTGGGGACTAGTAAAATTCCAGTGGGATCCAAAGGGTATACGGTTCCCAAAATGCTGGTTAAGGGTATCAGAACCAGACAGAAGGTAGCTAACCCCATGGTCATTTGTGAGCAAAGACTTTTGTCTTCATTGTACCTTTATTGTGTCTACCAGACAACAAAGAGGAGCTCCTTCTGGAGAAAGTATCAGGTGGTCTCCTGACTCCCTCTTCTGCCTCCACCCAGAGGCTGATTTTCTGTGGGGCCAAGCACACTAACCAAGCGTGTTCTTATTCACAGCATCTCACATCAACAAATAGTCTTCAGGGCCCTAGTGTGTTTGGCAACACGCTAAGCATAGAACAGTGAGCAAGACGGTGTGCAAATGACTTCAGATGCCCTGCCAGGACCCTGGCAGCCCCAGGAGAGGTGAGGGGATTGTCTCTGAAGCCAGGCTGCCTCCCTCCTTCTAGGTGCGGCACCCCTCTAGTCTTCACCCCTGTATAGGGGGTCAGCTTCCCACTGTGCTCAGCGCCCCCAAGTTATCCTGCCCTTTTCCTTCTTATTCCCTTCTTAGAGGCCACATCTGTGCCTGAATTGTCACCCTCCTCCTGACTGTCCTCCGCCTGCAGCCTACAGCAGCTTGACCTGGCTGGAAGGTTAGAGCGCTGGCCCTGGAACCCACTCACTCATGTCATCCTTTAACCTTGGAGTCTCGGCAGTGATGCTCAGAAGCAACACTTGACTTCTTGGTTCCCAGTGATCTTGGGTACCTTTCCTGAAGTCATAGTGGACAGGAAATAATGTAAGTAAGGGACAGTTTGGAGGACAAGGTGCTGAAGGAAAAACAAAGCAGAAGAAAACACTGGTCAACGCGGCTCAGTAACGCGGCTCAGTATTGTACTGTCACTGAACCACGCTATGTTGGGTCAGGTCTGAACAGCGCATTAGCACCCCAAGGGAGGGTGTTTAAACCAACAGCACCAGAGCTCTGGACACTCCCAGCCACGGTGGCTGCTCTGCCAGGTGTGTTCGTTTTCTCTAAGCCTCCGTCACCCTGTCCCTGCAAGCAGATCTGGAGCCCCTACCAGCATTTCTGTTTCAGGAGTAAATACACAGCCAGGCTTCCAGGCTGTGCAGACAGACAAGGCCCCCTGCCTGGGTTTCCCAGGGGGTTGTGACATGACTCCCACAAGCTACTTGAATGTTGTCACCACTAGACACATCATCAAGATGTATCGGCCCTGGAGCAGCGCATTGCACCAGAACCCAGGTGCGGGATCTAGGTGTTGCAACTTGAGATGCTGGAATTTCAAGGGTGTGGTTGAGGACCTTCCCTCAGGAACTCCCAAGGTCTGGAAAAACCACCCCTGGACCAGTAGGAGCCGTCTCTGCACACATAATGCCTGGAATGGTTAATTTTATGTGCCAGGCTGGGCCACAGTACACAGATATTTGGTTGATCATTATTCTAGATGATTCTGTGAAGGTTTTCTTCAGATGAGACGACCACTTAAATCAGAAGACTGAGTAAAGCAGATTGCCCCCCATTATACGGATCATCACCCGATCAGCTGAAGTCACAGGCCAATGGGGGTCTGGGCCTGACCCCACCACCAGTTCATTCTCAGATGTACACAACTCCCTTCAGTGGGGTTAGCAAGACCCCATTAGAGGTGGTCTGTCCAAGCAAGACAGGATCCTGCAGGCAGAGGACCTTCAGACTCAAGCTGAAATATCTACTCTTCCTAGGTCTCCTGCCTGAGGGCCTATCCTGCAAATTTTGAGCTTGCCAACTCTCCTAATTGAGTGAGCCAATTCCTTAAAGACCTATGTGATAGCTGTCACTTGCTATCACCTGTCATCCATCCATCCTTTGTCTATCTAGCTGCACATATCAGTTCTGTCTCTCTGGAGAGCCCAGACTAATACCATGCCCTCTGGTAATACTTGCTGGAATGTGTCCTTCGAATGTGGTGCTCTGACTGTCCTCTCTCATCAGGCGTGTATCCCACATATGTTTTATCCCAGCCTCCAACCCTCCGTCTTGGCAGGGTCACCCAAGGCCCAGGCCCAGGAATGCTGGTCAAAATCTCAAATAGTCATAGGGCTTTTCCATGTTTGGTAACATGTGTTCTTTCTCTCTATAGACAATCCTTTATAGAACTAGGGTGACAAAATGTCTAGAACAAATCTGCTATTGGTTTCTTGCATTCTTTTCGATGGTGGTCACATCAAGAGAAATTAATCATTGGGACAAAGTGGTGTGAGCGCCCAGTGCCCCAACTACAGTTTACTTATTGACATGCTTAAGACTCAAAAATTCCCTCTATTTCTTCACCTGAACATGAATCAGCATAAAACCGTAATCTCCAGGCCTAGGGACATTTTACATCTGACCACCGTGACTTTCCAAAATGCTGGGAAGCAGCGCATCCTGGAAGCAAAATGAGCCAAGGCTAAAAGTTAACCTCGAGTTGAGGTTTCAATTAAGCGGTTTTGTAAAATGGGTGTAATGATTGCTTTGTGCACAGCTGGTCTGTTGGGTCTCCAAGTTCACTCAGCTCAGCCAAAAAGATGTCCTGGTACCACATTGGCTGGTGTGTATATTGTGGAGATGGGAAAGTGGCCTAAAATTGTCCTGTACATATTATGTGTTTTCTTTCCTGGAGGTAAGTCATTGTCGCATGATAGAAAATAAAGCTCAAAGATTCCAAAAGTGCTAGATATGCTCAGAGCTATTAACTGTTTTGCTGTTATTGTTCTGCAGTAGAACCAAAGAAGTTGGTGAGGAAAAGATTGGAAGAGGAAATGCCATCCCACAGCCTTCCTTGGGACCTGCCCTCCGATGCCAGACTTACTGCTGAAAGGGGCAAACAGCTCTGAAATCCTACACTTGCAGAGAGAGAGAGAGAGAGGGAGAGAAAGACACATTTACTCTACTTGTGTTCAGATCATTTCATGGCCTCTGAGCCTGAAAGCTGAGCTGAGCTGCCTGTCATTTTATCAGGGCTCTTGTTACTGCAGAGGCCTCAGAGTCTCTCACTTGGCTGGCTTCTTGCTAAGCCCAGCCCAAGGTTCTCCGCAGTGGTTCAGCCCACCATTTAATTATATGTGGTTTGAAAAGTCTGCAATAATCCTCTTAGGATAGGTGGCCTTTTTGTTCTCCTTTCACGGCAGAGTCTCCTGAAACAGACCAACCAGTCTTCCTTGGTTCTGTAAGCAGCAAGGGACTAGGGTAACAAAGTCTCCAACGAGGCTCCCAACTCGGGGAACACACGGCAATCGTCAGGAGTTAGTGGGCACAATTACTGTTGGGAGAAAAGGGGTCCCCACCCGTGCATGTGTGCAAACACACAGCTTTCCAAATGGAAGCCTCTGACTCCAATCCAGCCTATGAGTGTATTTTATTTAGTCCCTGATAGAATTTTGATTTATTTTAATTTAGTTGCACATTTTTAAAGTTAGGTCATTTTAAATTCAAATCTAGCGTCTCTTGAAAAATTGAGAGATTTTGCAGCTCTAGGCAAAATCTCATTCCCCAAGGCAACTGGAGGCTGGAGTTAGGGAACCAGCGCCCCCTCAGACAGGGCAGTGGTCTCGACCAGCAGCACCGCCATCCCTTATTAGAAATGTTAAATCTAACAAAAATGAAACTTACAGAAGTAGAGAGTAGAATGATGGCTACCAGAGGATGGGGGTGGGGGGAAGGGAGAGAGGTTGAATAAAAGGTACAAAGGTTTCAGCTACACAGGAGGAATAAATTTCTGACATCTATTGAACACCACAGTGATCACAGTCAATAATGCGTATTTCAAAATTGCTAAAAGAATAGATTTTAAAAAATTTTTTATAGACCTTAGTCTTGCTTTATTACCCAGTCTGGACTCAAATTCCTGCCCTTGAGTGATATTCCTGCCTCAGGCTCCTCAAGTGCCAGAATTACAGGCATGAGCCACTGTGCCTGATCAAGAACAGATTTTAAATGTTCTCATGACCAAAAATATAATAGGTATATGAGGTGCTAGATATATTAATTAGCTTGATATAATTACTCCATAATGTATGTATACTATATGTCAAAATATCATATTGTAGCCCGTAAGTATATAAAATTGTTATAAAAAGTAATTTAATAAAGTCAATTAAAAATAAAAACTTAAATTCAAAAAAGAAATGCCCATTTTCAGACCCAGACCTACCACATCGGAAAATCTGGGGCTAGGGCCCAGCAATCTGTGTGCTGATGAGCCTTCCACAGGATTCTGATGCTAGAGTTTGAGGACCACTGAGCCTGGGGGCTCTGTTTTCCACAGTCCTCACCACACCCTAACGTCTATTCTTAGCCTGCATCGGGGTCAAGTGCTGCTACTCCTGGCCTCTGTGTTGTGGCCTCTGGCTGTGCACTGCTTCCACAATTTGTGTTTTTGGAGATCCCCACCAGACTGTCAGCTGGAATAGTTGGTAGCAAGGCTTCTTGTTCTCCGTTTACAGGGAGGGGAGGGCGAGAGGTTGTGGAGGACTCTGGTGGATCTCCAGGCCAGGCTGGAAACCCAAAAGTCACACAGCAAGCACTTAAGGCTCAAAGCATGAAAACAGAGATGCTGAAGGGAAGGGAGGTGACAGGAGAGACCCCTGAACCTGCATAGAAGTGGCTCCACACAGCTGTAAGTGGCTGTATATGTTTTATATGTTTCTGACATTTGTCCTAGTTTATGCATTTTTCTGTGTGCTCACCCTGCCTCTGCTTCCGAGGACACTTCCCACCCCACCACCTGAGCAGGAGTGGGGCCTTTAGTTCTTCTAAGTCTAGGGGAGTGCTGGGCATACACCAGTGCCACTGCAAAGAGGTAGTGGAGCTGATTTGGCCAGGCTCTCTGCAAAGCCAGGAGTGATATATGGACAGCTGTGGTGTCACCTCTCAGCTGCTGGGACTCATGGCTGCCTGTGGAGATCTGACAAAAGTATCTGCCCAATGGCTTGAAGGAGGGAGAAGACCTGGGCCCCTCCCTGCTTAGAGGCAAGCTGCCAAGGTCAAGTACATATGAGATTTGCCCTAGTGCCCCAGTGTGGCCATAGTGCTTGAGACACAGCCTAAGTATTTGCTGGAAAAAATAAGTGAAACGCAATAAAGATGGTTCCAGTCCATGAACCCCTGTATCACTCTCCCTCTGGAGAAACTCTAACTGCCCCCTTCTATCATCGCCCGATCCAGCAGGAAGCAGTTAGATCGAGTCTTCGCCCCTTTTCCCTAATAGCAGTTGGGGTTTCTACTCGGAGAGGGAGAATTGATGCAGGACATCTGGCACCCTAGCCAGCTCAGCGGAGCCGGCGGACCTGCCACCTCCTCCTTGGTGGTGTTGGTGCTGCGGCAGCCAGCTGAAGA